>JARJDW010022528.1:0-12091 GCA_030264715.1 Adinopsis sp. GC000173 | reverse complement strand
TTTGTGTGTGTTTATGTATTTATTGGTGCGTGTATTATTAACAATCGTATAGGCAACCGCATTTGCATCGCGTACAAATAAAACAATAGAAATGCCTGTGTAATTGGAAATGGGAGGAAAACTTGGAGATGCATATATAGCAAGCCATATGTAGATAGAATTATTGAAAATGAAAAAAGCATGGAGTATCATCGTTCAATTGTCAGTATATTAATTAGTAGGCAACTACACTAATTTTCGGGCTTAAACCAATCAATTTTTATTGTCTTTATAGAAATTGATCGAAAAATTGAATAATATAATAAGAATTTTACTAGTTAACATGTTCAATTAATGGGCTACCCAATTTGCAACTCATATTCAGAAACCAATTATCCAACATATGGTAGAAAATATGAGAAGTTTGCTGAAAAATTAAACGATTTAGAACAAATTTCTCCAGGTGGACATGTTTCATTCATAGGCAACCCAATTTGCACCACACACAGAATCCAATCATCATTAAAGATAGTAGAAAATTTGCAGATTGCCTAATTTCTGGATTAGAAAGGGGTTTACATAAATTTCACAAAAACTAAACACTGAAAAACGTACTTTTACCTGGATATGTTTATAGTAGGCTATCCATAATGCAAAATTACTTACGTATTGCCAATTCAATTTGCTATCTCTACTAAACGTATTAAAAAATTCAAAGAAAGTTGTAATCGCTTTCATAATAGTTTACTGAATAAAGCACACAATCTGTGTGGTTGTCGTCCAATTGTACGATATGAAACGCTCTGCGCGACAAATTCGAGGAACAGTAAAACGCAAAGTGTAGTAGGCGGCTAGCACCAGTCATATAAATAAGCTTGGAAACATAAACCATCTATCGTTGTTGCCGAACGATGATGGGTGGTGATAATCGTTTATTATTTGCCACTTTTTTTTCTTTTTTAGTACAGCTTGATTATTCATAATTGCTCATTTCTTTTCTGTATTCAATTTACTTTGTGACTTGTATAGTAGGCAACCCAATTTGCATCCACCACCACCACCACCAGCTACAAGAAGCAAACGTAAGAGATAATTGCTAATAGTTCATTTGCGAATTACACGCTGCAAAATAACAGTAGTAACAGCAACTGCAACAGCAACAAACAACAACGATCACAAATTGTAATTAACCTAAATTCGAACGGTTGCTGCAACTTCTAATCCGACATTGTCTATGTATGTATGTACAAACGCTAATCGCCCGGGCTGCATTTCCAATTATATGTACGTTTTTCATCAATTGAATGACTTGTAATGTTGATTGCATTTCCTTTCAGCTCTAAACCAATTGTTTTTTTTTTCCTTTTTCTTGCTTTGCTCCAATTAAATTGCAATTTGTGTATGTTCAATCTTTAAGTTGTTTTTTGTTTTAGGAATGTGAGGGCAAATGACCGAATAAATAAAATATAACATCAAAAAGCGCATTTTTTCTATTATATTATTTAGCAAGCAAGGTATAATTTGCTTTTGTCCGTTGGTCTAGGCATATAAACTAATGCTGAATAATTTTTGTCGTTTTCTTTGTTTTTGAGCGAATGTTGAGTGGTAGCGAATGACCAAATATGTAATTTATTTCTTTGTTTCACCACAATCTTAATAACACACTAAAATATCATTTTCCGTTCGTTCGCTTTATTATTTTCCATTTTACTTGCTGGGGAGTTTCGAAGGTGTTTGCTTAAGGTCGAGCCACCACCACCACCATCACCGCGGCTCAATTCACGTAAATGTTTATACTTTATGCTGAATTAATATTTACGCAATTTATCATTTTGCGCGCGGGCGGCCCATCGTCGAGCAGCGGCCGAAAAATATTGTATATTTGGTCTGTCTCTCACTCCCCCATGTGTTTCACGCCGTGCGCAGCAGCCTGGTCTCGGCCTAAAAACACAACACATTGTTGAATGATCAAACATAAATTGCCTGTACTAATACGTTTTTGTTTTGATATACGTGAAAAAAGAGCTCTTGCGAGCAAATTAGGGCATTGTTGGTTGCCTACAATACAACATCAAACTTTCATCAAACTTTGTATGAATTTCAATGCAATCAAATTTAACTTATAGAGCATTGCAGCATTGTTAGTTGCCTATAGTATAATTTTATTAAATATTGAGTAAAAAAATGATTTATTTACGTAATTTGTATTAATTTTATTGCAGACAATAATAGACTGGATGAAACGCCAAAATTTTTAATTGCGGAGCAAATTATTTGGTGTTTTGTTGTTTGCTGACCATTTACGTTTTTAATGATGAGTAAAACATCGCACCGATTTATCAGCAAAAATTTGTACCTATTTTTATCACAATCGATCGAGATACCACCTAAATATACTAGCCGAAAGCGCGCACCGAATAATTTACATCGCCTGCGGTTTTTCGCCGCAACAGTGAGACGCGCGCGTATTATTGGTTGCCTACAACATTAAACTTGCATCACTTCAAATAAGCAGCGCACCTTTTTTTGAATATTTGGAAATGTTGTCTATTTTCACATTAATCTACTCAAAATCCACCCACAAATTTAGTCAAATATAGTAAAGTATTAAATTTTTTTATTTTATTTGTGGAATTAATATGATTTTTTAACGTATTTAACCAACTAACTACAGAAAAACGCAAATATTTTATATTTTTTGCTTTTATTTCAAGAAGGACTGTATTATTGGTTGTCTGTATCATTAAGCTTGCAACATTTTTATATTCAGTAAACTAGTATTTAATTACATTAATTTTACGAACGAGAAAACAAAATTCGCAGGCAAACTGCACAAAAAACTAATTTGATTTACATTGTTGGTTGCCTATATTAAACCCAGCAGATTAATAATACACAAACTGTATTCGGTTTTTAAGACAATCGATAGATGGTACGGTCGAATACACCGAATAATTTACATCATTTGCGGTCGAACAACAACTGGACCAGACATATGTATTCTTGGTTGCCTACAACATCAAACTTGAATGCCAAACATTTATTAACTAGTCGTACTAGTTTGTGTTCTTGTAAATTGTTTCGCAATTTACATGAATAAATGTGAAATCCACACACATGCTATGCTTTTTAATATTTATAGAAATTTTAATGTTTTTTTCGTGTTTTTTTCTCTCTCTAAAATTGAATTAATTAATCGTATTTGCGATCGATGTTTATCATCATCCGAACAAAACACGCAAATACGTGGAATATTAATAAAATTCAAATCGGTCGCACGTAATCGTTTTTTAAGATGTAAGCGCAATGTTGGTTGCATAACACACATGCAAACAAATTACCATTAAATCGAATTACAAACGCAACAAACAAAAAAGAAAAATAATTGGATCTGTGCAAAGCAAGAGCTATTATGTTGATAAATTCAATGAAAGAGAAAAAACATACAAATTAAATGTAAAAATTGTCGCATAAACTATTTAAGAAATAGGTGGCTGAGATATGAAATTATATTTTTGGTCATTTGCCAACAAATAACAACAAAAAATATTAAAAATTATAATATATATTTAAATTTGGCGCGAAAATTTTGTTTAGTCTTGTTACTATTGCACTGTGTGTTGCCTAATATAGAAAAACCTAACTATACAATTTGAATTTATATTTGGTTGTTTGTAACCGGTGGCTCAAAAAAAAACAAGAAAAAGAAAAACGAATAGCAAAAATAATCAAGCGCAAATGATTTCTTACTTACTCTTTATTAACATCATGATGAAGTCAAATAGTAGACAAGAAAAGACAGAAAAAGGAAAACTAATTTTGTGGGACTTTGCGTTCGTTTGGTCGTTTGCCACCACTACCGCCATCATCATCATCATCATCCACTGCCGCCGTCGACAATTTATGCAAATCGACATTGAAAATAATGCCGAAATGAATGTGTGGCGCGCGCGTTTTCTCCCCCAAAGCGTGACACACGCTGCTCATCCATCTATTCGCATATATAGTATACACAATTCGCGCAAATGTGCGCCCATTTACGCTCGTTCTGCCGGCATTTTTTCCCCAGCGGTTTCTTTTTCTTCGTGTTTCAAGCAGTGGCGTCGCATAAATGGCTTGACTTGACTTTTCGAATTATTTTTAGTGCCCCTTATTGTTATTTTGTTTCTTTTTTCTTTAAGCTACAAAGCGTACGGAGCGGTGCAATTTTAATGCCCCTAAGTTTTTTTTTATTGGATTTGATCAGTATTGTTGGAGAATCAAGAAAAACTGCGTTTCAAGAAAATCTCAAAAATTTCCTTTACCCCACACGCAAAGCAAAATCCAGCAATGATCCGACGCTAAACATGAAAATAGAAGACATATGCGACGCCTCTGCTTTTCAAGCCAGCCGTCGTTTCGTCGTCGTCGTCGTTCATCATCCAAATGGCCCTTTAACGTACTCCATACATATACGTAAACGTACAAAATTGTCTTTTTGCGGTTAATTTTGTTTGTGCGAGAAGAATTACCAGTTGTATAGGCAACCCAACTAACAGCACAATGTGAATTCGATCGATGTTTAACCGGCTTGATGTGTGTTATTATTGCAACATTTATTTATTTATTTATTTGGTATAGAGATAGATTTAATTAAAATCAATACGATTATGTTTTCAATTAATGTGCAACAAACATTGATTTTATCAATGGCTTAGTTAAAATAATATTTTAATGCATTTTAATGCTAAAATAATTATTATGATTTAGAGAGATAGCGGCAAAACAAATACCTTGCTGCTCGCTGTACGTGCAATCAAAACGATGTGTTTATATGTCAGTGCGATAAGATAAAATGCGCTCTTTTCTATTTGTTTTAAATTTATGTTGTGTTTTGCTGTAATACATCCAACCATAAACAAATTTTATTTTATTTATAGTATTATATATGCAACCAATAATACATTTATGCACACATTTGAATCGAAATCAACAATTCACAAAACTACGTTTTTTATGCAACCAAATATACATTATTGCTTAAAATAGGCGCGAAATTCAAAATGTGATAGATTATTCTAGAAGATCTGATATTATTGTTTAATTGTTGTATAAGGGGGGGAGAATGTGCTGTTATGAAATTTATTTAATTTTTTTACAAAAATATAGACAACCAACAATATATATTTACGATAAAACTTAATGTTTATATTATATGCAACCAATAATACATCAATAATTTAGAGTAACGATTTTATGCAACCAATCCTACTAGAACATTGGCGCGAAATTCAAATTCGTACCAGCGAGTTGGAATGTTATAAATCATACAAGACGATCTCGGGTTGGTATTGTCATCGTCGTCGTCGTCGTGTTTCGCTGATTGTTGAATAATAATGTTTTCATCATCGGATGTCGGCCGAAAATACGGTAATTACTAGCGCCGCCGGGTGATATTGAATGGAATTAGGCGGGGAGACGACGAGCTGTGCAGGGACGAGGTTGGGTGCGTTTGTAATATAATTAGATGCCAGCTGGTAATTATGTTGCGTTCGCATTCGATAATTTATTCGCTTGTTCCGCGACGCGTTCTCGCTGCTCGCTGGCTCAATCCAGCCGTCGGATTTCTTCTCTCGTCGTATAATTATGATTGTTATGCGTTCTCGTCGTCGTCGTCGTCGTGCACGGCGGGGGTGGTGCTGATGGTGAACAATGCTTTCGTATTTCATCGTTGCTACTGCTGAGATGATGCTGGCATCTCAAAAATGTGCACAATTAATTTCGCATCGAAAAACAATATACAATTACGTTGAATTTCATTTAGAAAAATTGGAATTTAATTGCGAGCGGGCGGGAGCGCGCGCGCGACTCTGAGCTCATAATAAATCTCGACGCTTTCCTCTCTCTTTTCCGTTTTCCACAATCATGGCAATATTATTATATATGCTGGAATTTAGTATTTGTTGGTTTTCATGTAGGCAACACACAATACATTAGAAATAACACGTTTATTATTAGTTGCACGATTTACGCGCCAAATTCAAATTTAATTTAAATTGATTTATCAAATTTTCATATTTTATTGTTTTTATAAAGTGGTATAAATACAATACAAATACTTAATTAATTTTTATAAATTTGCCTTCACTTTTTTGTTCCATATTGCTACATTACGCTAGAATTTAGTATTTTGTTGTTTTACGCCTAGGCAACACACAATACATTAGTAATAACACGCCCACACCATTGATTGACATATTTTTATTATTAAGTTTCAAATTTGAATTTAATTCATTTTATTTCATTTTTTTAGTTTAGTAATTGAAAAACTACAATTTGTGTGGTATACAATCAACACAACTGGGCTGTTCTAATTTGCGCGCCAAATTTGAAATTTCGCTTGATTTACATCAACCAATTCGCGCACCCCAAAACGGCCGCATTGTGGCAAACAGCTCAAATTTATACGATTTTTCTCGTTTTGTGTTGGCACAAATGAATACGCTACCAGCTGAGAGAATTAAATTACAATAGTTTTATTGTATAAAATGTGTATATGCATGCATGCATGGATATACAATCCGGTTGATATTCGGTTGCATAATGAACAGACGAAGGTTATTTTCAGCAGCAACGAACTAGCTAGAGCAGTTTTTCTGTTCGTTCGTCCTGTGTGCATATATCACAAACGAAATTGGATATTCCTTACTACAAATGGATTACAGCACGGCATTAAAGTTTATAACTAAAGGTATATCATTTTCGGTCGCTCGATGTAATTATTCACATATAGAGAGTAATAATGTATGCGTAAACAATGGTAATTATTTATGTTTTTGTGCATCAATTATAATGTATTTATTCAATTATGCAAATAGCACCGCCGCCGCCACAATTCCATCATTATTTTTTCGCCTCCTCCCTCCCCCCGCTCTCCGTTCGCATTGCGAATTAATGAATACGCACGGATTGCAGGCAACCATGCATACAATCAAACAATATTTACTGCCCGGCCACGCATACACATACCGATCGTGTGAAACAATGAAGCGTACTAATAAATATTGCGATTAATGCAAAATTGCGTGTGCGATATTTCAAAGTTGGCGCTTCAAATTTATTAAGCAAATTGCAAATGCTAAAGTAGTGTTGGTTGCATAGCTAACTATTGTGTACAATTACTACTACTATAGATTTACAGAAAAAAAGACTAGAAATGTATTCCAAAATGTAAAAATCATATAAAATCTTGATTTAAATTCAAATTTGGTGCAAAAATTTTGTAAATAAAGGTTTTATAGTATTATATATTATAGGCAACCATATATACAAGCAAACAATATTTACTACCCGGCCACGCATACTGATCGCAAAGCAATGATCATTCAAATTTGGCGCGTAAGTCGTATCAATGAAAATGTAGTTTTGGTTGCATACCAAGCAAAAAATTAGTAAATAGGCAACCATGCATACAAGCAAATAATGTTAGATTAAGCGCTTTAATAACTTTAAATGTGTCTTGACGAGGTTTTTGCGGGGAATGGACGGCTCGGCGTCTTATTCGTTAATTAAGCGTCGTCATCGTTTGTCGGATTTCTCGAAACGTGAATACCTACGGATGCAGAAATTTCGTATATTTCGCTCGCCCACATCCACACGCTCATTCACTCGCTCACTCACTTACATACCTATATATATACATTTGATTAATCATCCGTTTTCGCAAATGCTGTTTCGCGTTTATCTACTTCGTTACGGTATGCAAATCGGTTCGCAAAGCGACGGCCGTCGTCGCCGCTGCTGCCGCCGACGACCCAACCAACCGCCATTCCGACCCGATAATAATCGATCAGCATCAGCATCGCTGTCGGCGATTTAATTTAAAATGATGGCCGGCGATTGGCCGAATGCACAAATCATAAACGCCGACCTGGATATATTACGATCGATATCGATTAGAATTCGCTTTAATGCCCGATGTGGTAAACGATTTGCATATTCCGATTAATTTCATTATTGGGCGCTATATTTAAAATGCCACTTTTTGATTGGTTGTCAAGAATCGAATACGAAGTTTAATTTAATAATATGGTGCCATGTTCAAAATGATACTGTTCGATTGGTTGTCTCGTTGAAAGGAATTATATCGATTTATTAGTTCAAAATATCGCCGTATTGTCGCAAAACCTGATGGAGAACTAGTAACGATGATAAACGAATAACACATTCGGTTCCACTTGGTGGATTATTTAAAATGTAATTTATGATTGGTTGATTCGTTGAGTAGAGCGAATAGCCACGATCCATATCGATTAGATATTCGGATGAAGACATTATAACGATGATAAACGATCGCATATATTCGACTTGAATTATACGCCGCTCAATTTTAAATACAAGTTTATGATTGGTTCGATTAAAAGATTATCAAACAAAATAATTGTTGTAAAAATTCTTGGCGCGTAATTCAAAACACTTTCTTCTAATTGATGCACGAAACCGTGAATATGAGCAATTAATACTATGGGCGATTACAACAATACATGTAATAGCGATAGCGCATGCATGGCTTGCCGATTTATCATCATATCACTATACTGTGTGCGGGAAATTAAATAATGGGAACTGATTGGACGATACATTGCTACAATACACTTCTACCAATTAATCAGCATCTAGGCAACCCAACATACATTTACATAGCAAATCGATGGATCGTATTTCAATCAGCAATATACAGGCAACCCAACATACATACACACGAACATAAAAAATCGATGGAGCGTTTTTCATCAATCGGTGTGAGAAATGGGAGAAGCGAAAAAAATTTTAATTACACGCCGCGCGAAAAACAACGCTTTGTGCCTGCGCCTACCACCCACCCACCCATCCAGCACAAAAACAAAAGCGCAGCAATAAAGTCGCGCGCGGTGCAAATTAACGATCTCGTTCGATGCGTTCGTTCGTCAATTAGCATCATCGCCTTTCGTTCGTTTGCACTTTTATTTGCGCCACGTGCTGCACCTCTCGCTGTTGTTTTTTTCCTGCTCGTTGTCGTTTTGTTGGATTATACCTATATGTATGGGTGTAAAGGATGCGCGCACGTTGGCACATTAATTCGCCGCTTTAGTGCACCACCGCAACGCATTTACGCGTCTTATTTATGCGTCATCGTCGTCGGCCTGGTGGGCATTTTCGCGCCCGCAACACGCTCCTATTGCTATGTTATATTAGCACCGTCGTAAGTAAGCAAGAAGATGTTTGTCGTTCTCGTCGTCGGCATGCAATTTTATTAATCGAATTATGATGACAGTTTGCGTCTTCAAAGCAACATCGCATTTTTTATGTTTATTATTATGCAACCATACATACATATTAGTTGAAAATCATTGTTTATTGTTTTATTTAAAATGAATTCGGTGCGTTCTTTAAAATACAGCTTTCTTATTGGTTGCCATACCAAATATAACGAATGGCAGCGAAATATAACGATGAGCAATCGGATTAATTACTAGCTTCAGATGGTTTGTTTGGCGCTTAATTTAAATAACTGTCACATTTTAATTAACTCACAAAAAATATTCAAGCAAACGTCAAGTATTGTCCTTATCGATTCAAATTAATTATTTGCTTAAAATCCTGTCATACGAGTGGCCACATCCGAATGAAACAAAAACAAAACCAACAAAATCGCATTTATTTTTATGCTTTTTACGTTATGCAACCATATATCCATCAAAAATGGATCTAATTTTTAGGCGCGTTGCTCAAAATGCCACTCTATGATTGGCTGCTCAGTCGAGTATACAGCGAATAACAACGAATTATATCGATTAACATTCGGCGCTTAATTTAAAATGTCACATATCAATTAGCATGCAAAAATATTCTAACGTCAACGATTTTCATCGAATTTCAAATTACAATAATTGTTTGTATAAAATCCTGTCATGTGAGTGCACACCACATCCGACCGAATGAAACTAAAAACAAAACCAACAACACATCGCATTTATTTTTATGCTGTTTACTTTTATGCAACCATATATACACAATACATTAATAGAAAATAAAGGATTGTATTTTTAATTGTGTATGTGTGTGTGTGTGTGTGTCATTGATTTTCATTCCGGAATGAGGATGATACCGTACATATAGTATAATAGAAGTAAAGCACATTGATTAGTTTTCTATTTTAAAATGCGCGCGTACAGCCGCCCCACACCACCCACCCACCCTCGCACACATCACCACTTACAAATGTTTTTACGATCAAATACATTATATTCTGTTTGTTTTAACGCAATTACTTCAATTAATTGCTACATTATATTGCGTTTTCCGATGAAACATTGATGTAATTTGATGGCCGTTTCATTGATTTTTTGCTGCCCAACAACAACAACACAAAATAACAAAATAACAAAAAATGATTAAATTGTTGGGTGATGGGTTGTAATTTTACGAAAATTTAAACAGAAATTTAATAAATTAGCAAAATTAATATTGTTTTCCTGTTTTGAACTGAAGTAATTGATTAAGTCGATTTGATTTCATTAAAACGTTCAAGATAATTGAGTGAATGTTGGCAACCAACTGTACAATATCTAAAAACAATAAAGTAAATTACTATAATTGCTCTAAATTGGTGTTTCACGTAAATTGTCTGTTTCGTATTGAATTTGAACCGAAAAATTGGGAGATAATTGAGTGAATGTTGGCAACCAACTGTACTGAACAATGTTTAAACACAAGAAAACTAACTTTTTTAATACTTTTTAGCAAGACTCTGAAGTAATTGCTTTAAATTAGTGTAATTTGATTAATTTGTTTAGAAATTTCACTTAAATTGCATATATTTCGTATTGAGTTAGAACTACAATATTGAGTGAATGTTTGCAACCAACTGTACAGTATATAAAAACAAAAAAGCAAATATTTTTGCTATTTTCAATAAGGCATTACTGTAATTGCTCTAAATTGATGTAATTTTATTAAAACATTTACAAATTTTATGGGAGATAATTGAGTGGATGTTAGCAACCTACTGTACAATGCGGAAAGACAACAAGAAGACCAACTTTTTTGCTACTTTCAATAAGAAATTAGTGTAATTGCTTTAAATTGGTGTAATTTTATTAATTCGTTTACAAATTTTATCTAAATTGTATGTTAGAAGAGCTGGAAAATTGGGAGGAGATAATTGAATGAATGTTAGCAACCAACTATACACTGCAGTTAATAATATTTAAACTACACAACTTTTTGGCTATTTTAGCAAGTAATTGGTAATGTAATCTAATTCAACTGTTTACAAACTTTACCTAAATTGTAAAATTTGTTACAATTAGAATAAGCAATTTAATGTCATGCATTAATCAAATTGTACAATAATAACAAAAATAATAAAATGTTTAATTTATTATTGTTATTATTATTAACGTTATTAAAATAATAAGAAATTGTCAAATAAATTGAATTTATGATGGTATGCATCCAACTATACATTATGACAAATGCATTTCTCATATAATAGATCGTTATTTTCAAACGTCATATTAGTTGAAAAAGATCAATTCTCATCATCCTCATCAATAATGACATTTTATTGCTCATAAAACGAAAATAACAAACAAATTTGAATTGTATGCAACCAGCTACACATATCATTAAAAACAATGATGAATTTGCGTCACATCGGCCGACTACTTCGATCAATCCTCATCAACACCATCATTCAAAAAATTAACAAAAAAACTTTATTTTCTTTTACAATTTTTGATTGAATTATCTGTCGCGCGGCGCACGCATTACCCAACGCACACCATCCGCACCAACATATTTAATTGATCGTACTTCGCATCCAACTTTTTTTTTATTTTCATGGCAACGATAAATAACGTCAGATAGGAGGATGAGAAAAAAGTGCCGCGATACGCGAAAAAAGTTTGGGCGCAATTTACTTGTCGCGTGCGCTGGAGTTTGGAAAAAAGTTGTAGTTTTGTGCGCGGCGAACGATATGATCTTCGCACCAAACTGTCGCTGCTGACTTATCGCGCGCGCCAAACATTCCTTCCTTCTCCTTCTCCTGCTCGCCAGTCGCAAAGCACTGGAATTGGAAGCGGATTTGTAA
>JARJDW010022527.1:0-66998 GCA_030264715.1 Adinopsis sp. GC000173 | reverse complement strand
TTGTCACAAATTAAGGTGGCGCTCAATCTTTAAATTGCATTCATTTCATTCCAGTGCCTATTTGCTTGCCACGCGATAATGAAGATTTCACCGGCCGCATGGCGACTGTAACAGGATGGGGCCGATTAAAGTACGGCGGAGGCGTTCCATCCGTCCTGCAGGAAGTGCAAGTGCCCATAATGGAAAACGCCGTGTGCCAGGAAATGTTCCGAACGGCCGGCCACTCGAAAGTCATTCTCGAATCGTTTTTGTGCGCTGGATATGCAAACGGACAGAAGGATTCATGCGAGGTATGTATACACTTACATACATACACATATAGTTACTAAACACGTTTTATATGAGCTGCAAATCGATGATGTCTGTGAAATGTGATGGCAGCGTGGTATTTTTAGCACATGACAAATAAAATTTTAATGAAAATGTTGAGCTGATTAAAAAAGTTTGCTTTTTTTCGCATTTAAGCAAATAAATTAATTAGCTTGTTATGTTATATAATAGATTGAATTTCATGAATACAAGAAATTCGTGACATAAAAAAATTTCTATTAAATTTAACTAAGAATGCCATTCTTATACGCTGTTGTTACAACATTACAACAATCATAATGCACGTTTATGTCGCATCAAACCGTCATAACATGCATTTAAAAGGAAAATATTGCTTTTAGGGCGACTCAGGAGGTCCATTAGTTTTACAACGGCCTGATGGAAGATACCAATTGGCTGGAACAGTTTCGCATGGGATAAAATGTGCAGCTCCCTACCTGCCGGGGGTTTATATGAGGACAACGTTTTACAAGCCCTGGATTGAATCGATAACAGGTGTACATTAGCACAGGAACAATATTAATAAAGTGCAATACGAATTGAAGCATTATCACCATCAACACACAGAGATATGTTGCCGAGTTGGTGCTTGTGATTGAGTGAACAATTGATTACCTGGACGATTTTAATTTATTTCATAAGCTCTATTTAATGTTGTAATTATTGTATTTATTAATTATTTATTTTTAATGATAAAAATAAAGATGTTTTAGTTTAATAGAACATGCTATTAAAATCATTGTTTTTGTTAAATTTTATTGAATTAACATATAATAAAACTTTGTATATATTAATGTTGTCACGCAATTTACTCAAAAATCATTTTAATGTGAAGCGTTTGCGCAATCATTTATAAGCAGCGTTTTTAGTAAATAAAACATTTTGTTGTGTCGTAGTTCATTGTTGTCTATTTCGCGAAATATTGCAATTTTTATACCTGCATGGTAAGTCTACTTCACATCATTACTTATTCAATCCCTTATTAATTTAATTAATTTAATGCGTATGGATAAGGTACTTACATAATAACTACGTAAATATAGATACAAAGAATTTTTTTTACCTACAAGAAAAATATACGCATTTTCGCTGTTTACTACGCTACACAAAACATTTATTCTTTTCATGCATTGATTTTTTCCCTCAAATGTGAGCATATAAAATACGTTGAAAATAAAAATACATAGCCAATTTTAATGAAAGCGGAAAATTAAATATTTCAAGGTTGCTTTTATTTTATTATATTTATCACAGCGTGTGACGTTTCTAAAATCAAATAATTTGCGCGTTTGCTTTTTTCATACAAAATAATTTATAACAATTAATTATTCTGTCATTGGAATACGGAAGTAGCATGAAACAAAATGTATTTGCAACAAACAGTGAATAAAATGAAATGAATACGACTTACCCTGTTGCAACTGTGTTGAAAAATGTAGAGAATAATCAGGAATCTAAAACAAATAATGATAAATATTAAATATTGAATCGAATATACATGGCAAATTACTTACGTAGTATGTATTGTGTATTTATCGGCAGCAGCGTACCTAACCTACAAAATTTTGCATCCGAATCAAATTTGTCCACCCTCGGTAAACCATTATTCATTTATAGAGTTCCAATTTCATCCTTTTGATCAGCAACACGTACAATTAATGATACTAATATTGAGGTAGAAACATTTTATATATTTTGTGTAAATTCACCAAATAAACAACAATTGCACTGATAACACTAAATCATCTTAATATCAGTTCTGTTTTATGCGCATGCGCGTAAGAACAATAAATATTCGGGTTCTTTTTCTTTTAATATTGGTAGTAACTGCTAAGAAAATTTGCGTATGATTATATAGGTTATATAAAGATAAACAATTTTTATCTCGCAACACATTTCTTTAAGCTAAATGGTGTTTTATCATAAGATGAGTAAACAACTGAACAAATTCGACGTTTATTTAATTTTCTGCCAAGCTGTAAGTATATTGCGCATAAAAGCAATGAATATTTGAGTTCTTTTTTTACAGATTGGTAGACGCAAACACCTTTTTGATCCCCCAACACATTTCTTTAAGCTAAATATTTCTTTACCATAAAATGATTAAACAGCTGAACAAATTCAACATTTACTTAAGTTTCGGCCAAGCTGTAAATAAGTACATCCAATTAATATCTAATTAACCAAATATGCATTTCTTGCATGAAATTTGTTCAACACGAACTGGTATTAGATGAAAAAAATATTTTGATGAATATATGTCTAATACAAGTGGTGTGGAATAAAATGTTTCAACACAATAAAACCAGCCACATTTTCGTTGATTGTGTACGGAAGTATTAATTAAATGAGTCCACCCTACAACAAAAACATCCATGTTGTTATTGTAACAAACTCTGCTATTATTTTTAGATAAACTTCAGCATATTTAAATGTATTATATTATATATATGGTAAATGTATTGGTATATTCACCCAGAAAGTATATAAAAATAATGAATAAACAATAAAATTTTATTGAAGATTTATCTACCCACACTGGATTGTTGTAATTGTTATGTCAGCAGCAAAAAGCATTTTAATTTACTGTTGAAATAAGAATTTGTTATAAAAAGAAACTATATATATATCAAGGCTAAGTTAAATAGATATATGTAGTCAATCGTAATTTTTAGGATTACGGAAGATTGCTTGGAGAAGTGGAAAATTGCAGCACCTTAAGAACTTTTCATTTAAATACGGATGATGTTCAATTCAAATTTAATGACATTCCATAAAAGAATGATAAAAAAAGTTGAAAACTGAGCAGAATTGCCATCATTTGCGCGTCAAACTTTTTTATTTTCAAGTTTTTAATATTTTATGAATTCTTGCCATTTCATTAATTTTTAATCAAAGTTTGATCTTCTACTCGATTTAATGATGTATTAATGAAAAAACTTAAATGGTCAGCTGTAGGGATTTTTTTTTTAAATATTTAATATTTGCTAAGATAATTAATTTATTTGTAATGCAGTAATCAAGCACACCTAAAACAAAATTGCTATACATATTAGTTTCTGAATTTTCGCTTCGAATTTAACTTGTTC
Organism: Adinopsis sp. GC000173; assembly: GCA_030264715.1. Taxonomy (NCBI): domain Eukaryota; kingdom Metazoa; phylum Arthropoda; class Insecta; order Coleoptera; family Staphylinidae; genus Adinopsis; species Adinopsis sp. GC000173. Next base: position 63,579 of record JARJDW010022527.1, on the reverse strand, counting down.
TATTTTTAAGCGAATTTATACACTTTTTATTGAAATTACTGCCTTTTAAATTATAATTATATTTTGAAAATAATTTGGAAAAGTCACTTGAAACAAATATAAAATACTGAACAAAATTTAAGAAATGAAATGATTTGTGACAGTATCCTTTAAAATTTTGCAGTTTTTGTAATTGTTTAATAATTTTTTACAAATAAATACTATAGAAACAAAAATAATCAGAAGGGTTGCTAAAAATAGTGGGAAAACAAGAAAGATAAAAGAAAACACCGTAAAATTCTGCAATATTCCTCTAAAATCGTCAAAATTTACAGTTTTTTTTCTTCGTTTCAACGTATGCTTCATTAAATCCTGTTTTAAATTTTAGAAGATATGTGTAATAGTCCAAAAGATTCACAATTGTAGTAATTTTTGCTATTTTTAGCCTTGTCTTTTTACTTTTCTACATTTTTCCAACAATTTTTAGAGCGACGGCAGGTGTATAAATCTCTAAGCTTCAGCAAAATATCGACGTACGGGATTTAGTATGGTATAGAAAGTACTTATAGTAAGAAATAATAACTTTACAAACGCCTCAGGTTCTTTTAAAACAAACTCCGCCTCTGTTAGACTACAAAAACTGTTTTACAAATACTTGTGAATTGTATACCTCCGAAACGTCTTACAAATGTTGAAGTTCAACAATTGTAAAAATTCACAATCGCACAAAATGATTTAAGTCGATATTTAATGTTGCAACCACAAAGAGGTTTTTTACTTTTTATGAAACTTGTATTATATTGAAACTAGTATTATATTCCTCTTATATCACCACGAAATGGAATGTATTTCTTGGAAATCCAAACTGAAAGCTATTCTAAATAACATACAGGTATTAAAATAATCCTACATGAATGTTAGTTTGAGCTTTTGTGGAAAATAACAACTATCGATTTTATTTTGTTAAAGATAGCATCTACTAGTAAACAGCAATCAAAATAACGAAATAAAAAAAACAATGAAAATTTTCCACTACTTGATTGACTTCCGACAAATACGAATACGAATTGGTAATCAACGAACACACGTAAACGCAAACTTAGTTATGATTATTTAATTCAAGTCCCACAAAACGTGCATTGACTTTTCACAGGAGCGCTTTCGCACCAAAAAACAATCAAATTTATCATAGTAATAGTGTTATCAGCCATCTACAATTCACCCAAAAATAAAGTTTCATTCATTATGTGGAAAATTTCGTACAAGTATCACATTTAATAACAACACAATAATGCGCTGTTTAATTAAATACAATTTCAAACATACATATTTTTCTAAAACATTGCATGTTTATGTAAAAAAGATATTATAATGTGGTGGTTTGTGAGGGAAGATAGCGTTCATGCGCGCGCGGCAAAAAAAGGACGAAAGCTTCCTGCTGGGGCAACATGGCCACCCACGTCCTAGGTAGGATGCACGATCCTTGCCGACGGCGCCCGACTGAAAAAGCATATAACTGAAAGCTTTGTATAGATCGGCCCAACTGCAGTGCCGCGCTTTATCCAGTCTCCTTGGTTTCACTCTTGCACCCGACAGAAGCTTCAGTAGTGCAACGTTTTACTTTTCATTTATTCTGCATACGACAAGTAATATTAAGTGCGATCGATTTTGAATCAAACAAACGACAAAAAGGTAATTTATTCATGTATTATGTTATGTTTTTGGTGCATGATTATATTGGACGTTAACGTACGCATTTTCCGTCGCTGAAAATTGAATGAACGTTCATTGAGTGTGTTACTACGATTAACAATAGTGGATATAAAATTTTCATTGTTTGTTTCATTCTTATAAAATTGTTATATGTAACAAATTATTTGAAAATTGAAAATTTAATGGTGATATAACTACAAAAATAGTCTTGCGACTAAGTTTGCTTTTAACTTGAAATTATTTTAAAACAATTGAAGAGTTTAGATATTTCATTCTTATAAAATTTTTATATGTAACAAATTATTTGAATACAAAATTTAATGGTGATATAACTACAAAAATAATTTTGTGTCTAAGTTTGCTTTTAACTTGAAATTATTTTAAAATAATTGGAGAGTTTAGATATTTTATTCTAATAAAAATTTTATATGTAACAAATTATTTAAATACAAAATTTAATGGTGATATAACTACAAAAATTATTTTGTGACTAAGTTTGCTTTTAACTTGTAATTATTTTAAAATAATTGAAGAGTTTGTATATTTCATACAATAAAAATTGTTTTTGATTTCAATTCCAAGTTTTTAATTCCAAGCTCAATTTATCTTATGCAAAATAAGAATTTTCATTTTAAGTATGCAAAAGCAAAATGAAAATTTTCTGTTAAATGTTTTTTATTGGAAAAATACTTTCAAAGCGATAAATCTCCAACAACAAAAAAATAATTGAATTTTTTTGTTGCGAATATTAAAGAAAATTGCCTGAAGATTTAATCGGATCAATTTCAATAAAAAAAAATCTATACGTTTTGCGTGCGATGTTTTTATATTCCTATATTTTTTTACTGCGGTTTTGATTTTTAAACTATATATTTATACATACAGGTACAATTTGCAATTATAAATCAAACGTTTATTATACAACGATTGAGAAGTTTCTTATTTTTCACCGATAAAACCTGGAAAAGTTCTTGCAGGTAGTTAATAATTAATTTTGAAAATACCAGAGAAAATTAATAATTCTGTAACAAGCAATATGTAAATTACTTTAGATTAATTATTAATTACACATTATATATTAAAATTGAATTAAAGGTTAGCCGCGTTCGCATTTTACCAACCATTCAAAGCGTATACGATTTATATTTATAAAAATACAAAGTTTTAATAAGCGTGTAATAAATCTACCATTCTTAGATTTCCCATAAATATTTATTTTTATTTTCGTGCACCGACACGCGAATTTATTTGTGGTAAGGTCAGAAAGGTTACGACCTCATCAATTATTAAACGCAATTAGACCTTAGAAAAATTGCACCGATTAATAATCACAATAATGAACAGCGATTATTACACCCCGACTGATTATGAGCATTATTTTTGATCCGGCAGCAAGCAAGCATCATGAAGAGCATCATAGCGGTGTTGGCACTGTGTTTAATCAGCCGTCAGACGGAGGCGTGGGGCGGCCTGTTCAATAGGTTCTCGCCGGAAGTGCTTGCAAACATGGGCTATGGAGCGCACGGCGGCAGCTTTCCTGTACGTATTAGCTGATTTAGCGCGCTTGCCGACTTAATCTTGACGATCCCGTTGTGTTGTCTCTTTACAGCGCGGCAGCGACGAAGGCGTTCTCGAGGAGTTCGAAGTCGAGGGCGACGAGGAGCCGTGCTACGGCAAGCGCTGCACTGCGAACGAGCATTGCTGTCCGGGACAAGTTTGCGTCGATGTCGACGGCGGTGAGTTATCTTTGCATGACATCAATTTGGTGCTAATTCACACAAACCGCATTACATTCTAATTCATAATCAATATTGTCCGTCATGGAGGAACAAATTGTAGTATGTACAAAAACAAAATAAGCACATCTACATGACGTTTGTATAAAGTAAGGTTAATTTTACGCAAAATAATTAATTATTCGCGTTGTCGTGTAATTTTTGTTTGTTTGCAAAGTACTGCCGCCTCCGAAATTTCACTTCTTACCTCAAAATATAAACTTCTGTGAAATTTGTTTGTAAAACAATTTGTTAAGCCAACATTAAGCATCTTAATTACTCCATCTATTAATCAAACACACTACTTCCCTTCCTCTAGACTCTACAGATAATAAACTTTAATATGTATTCCTTTTTAAATAAAAGATATTTTCAAATAATAAAAATCGATTGTACAAAGCTTTAAAATAAAAATATAATTTCATAATCATTTCGTTCCATGATTAATTAACGTGACAGTGAGTAAGCTTTTGTCGCCTATCGGCGATTCATGAGTCATTTTTTTTAGCAATTTAAGTCTGCCATGCAGAGTAACAGTGATTAATTGATCATCTTATAAAGTATATGAGCTTTTATCGCTTAAAGGCGATATTATTAAGTATATTTAATAGTCATTTACGTGTTCGTACGTCTTCGTATATAATGCGCATGCTATTATCCCCAAATGGCGATTATTAACCCAACTCATATCTAGTTTAGTGTTTTCTTAAGTAGATAAGTTTTTATCGTCTATCGGGAATTTTTAAGTTTTTAACAAAAGTAAAAACGCTCCTTGTTATTAAACCAAGTTTGTTTGCTTAACTGAACGTTTGCAAACTTTTATTGTGTCTCGCACACGCGTTAAACTAAGAAAGTTTAATATCGCTGAGTGTAAGCAATCCTTTGTTTAATGTCATCCTTGCGTGTTGTCACTTTGACAAATCTGTCTAGTTAGAGAAACAATGAGAGCTTTACAATCTTTATTTCCTTTTTTGAGACGTTCCCGTTTTTTACAAATTTCTTATAATAAATATGGGGTTGGACCTGGTGGCCAACACTCCGATCACTCTAAGAATACCGAATTGTCGTTTGTGTTAAATTTATTTAAGGGAAAAATTGAACCATCACAAATGTTTCCATTTCCGCAAATTCCCAACCAAGAGATTGTCAAGACAGTCGGTATGATGATTGATCCCATCGACAAATTTTTCACCGAGGTGAATGATCCGGCGAAGAACGATGAAAAATCCGAGGTGCCGCAGAAAGTCATCGATGCGCTGTGGGATATAGGCGCGCACGGACTGCAGGTCCCGGTCGACCATGGCGGCCTCGGACTGAACAACGTACAATACGCGCGGCTCGTCCAAGTCGTCGGCGAGCACGATCTTGCCATCGGGATTATACTGGGAGCGCACCAATCGATTGGTTTTAAAGGGATATTGCTGTATGGCACACCCGAGCAGAAATCCAAATATCTTCCGCAGGTAACAAACAAAAAGTATGCGGCATTTTGTCTGACCGAACCGTCGGCTGGGTCTGATGCCAGCTCAATCAAAACGCGCGCGGAGCTGTCCGAAGACGGTAAACACTACGTGCTCAACGGCTCGAAGATATGGATTAGCAATGGAGCATGGTGTGAGATTATGACCGTGTTTGCACAGACGACGGTGGATTTGGGCTCGAGCAAGAAGGATAAAATAACTGCGTTTATTGTTGAGCGCAGCTTTGGCGGTGTTACCAACGGCAAACCGGAGCAGAAAATGGGCATTAAAGCTTCGACCACGACAGAATTGTTTTTTGATAACGTTAAAGTGCCGATTGAGAATGTTTTGGGTGGCGTCGGTAATGGGTTCAAAGTGGCTGTAAACATTTTAAACAACGGCCGATTTGGTATGGCTGCTGCCCTAGCCGGCACCATGAAGGTTTGCATCACTAAAGCGGTGCAATTTGCCGCGGCGCGCAAACAATTCGGCGATACGCTCAGCAGCTATCAGGCCATTCAGGAAAAGATTGCGAAAATGGCGATGTGTCAATACGTCACCGAATCGATGGCGTACAGTATTGCAACTAACATGGACGAAGGCTCTGCACACTACCATGTAGAAGCAGCCATTTCAAAGATATACGCATCAGAATCAGCATGGTACGTGTGCGATGAAGCGATCCAAATTCTAGGCGGCATGGGCTACATGAAGGAAAGCGGTTTGGAGCGTATACTGCGTGACTTACGCATCTTCCGCATCTTTGAAGGCACAAACGACATATTACGCTTGTTCGTTGTCTTGAACGGCGTCAAGTACGCTGGCAGCAATCTGCGTGAGTTGCAACGAGCCCTAAAACATCCCCTTGAAAATCTTGGCGTAATTCTCACCGAAGCGAAACGACGCGTCGGTTTAACTCTTGGCAACGAGGACGTGAACATGACGCAGTACGTCCATGCAACCTTGCAACCGGCTAGTTTGCTAATCAGCAAGGCGATTGAAAGCTTCTCGCTGGTCGTTGAGAAAATTCTAATCAAGTACGGCAAGCGCGTTATTCATCAACAGAGCGCGCTGAATCGTATGTCGGAGGTGGCGATGAGCATCTACGTTGCAACGTTGGCGCTCTCGAGAGCCACGCACTCCTTGAACAAAAATCTACCGACGGCTGAATACGAACGTGCGCTCGCAGAGGCAATTTGCTTTGATTGCTACTACGATATAACATCGAATCTGAAACGCATACAGAACAAGGCGCACTTTAAACATTATGAAAATTACAGTCATATTGCGAAGCAAATATTTGAGAACGGCGGAATTTTACAAAAAAATCCAATAGGCCTTTAATAATACTGTGTTTGTAATAAATAACGAGTACATTTTCTATTCGTGCGTTTTACTTTTTTTGTGTGTAGGCGATTTGATGATAAATGAATTGTAGTTACATTTAATTTCATTATGAGCTTGTACTTTCGGTTTTAATAATCTGAAAGCTTTTATTTAACATATTTTCTGATTAATTTCATCAAAAAATACTGTTGATTAATGAACGAACGAATCTTAATAATAATAGCTGACTCAGGTTTAATTAAATCATCCTACTAATACTGCAGTACACCTAAACTTACGCTGCGCTGATTTCTTCAAACAAATTTCATAATTACACCATTGCTATCCTCTCTAATCTATCTATCATACAATTTCTTCTTTCTTGCTTGCTTCATTGTTCTTATCGAATTAAGTTATATTATTCAATTTAATATTTATGCGATAAATATCTAAAACATAACCTCTAAATATTTTACTGACAATTGGCGTGTTGTGGTAAGAAGGTGGTTTTTTAATCACCCTTGTGGTAAGTTATTACGTAAGAGCGAGCGTTGTAGCCGCCGCCGCCGCCGCCACAACAGGCGTGACAATTCCGCGGCTTCCATTCATTCAGCACACGCAACAACCTAAAATCGATCACAACGAGCGAATGCATATAAATTTTTTCCGTTACAGTTTTCGGCTCTTGCCTATTTGCGTATGGACGTCGCGTTGGAGAACTTTGCCGAAGAGACAGCGATTGTGAGTCAGGTCTCGTCTGTGCCGAATCGGAGCAAGGAGGTGCAACGCGAGTGTGCCGACCGCCCGTACAGCAAGACAAGCAATATTCCGAACCATGCAATATGTCAAGCGAATGCGATATTTCAAGGGGATTATGCTGCCAGTTACAAAGACGTCATAGGCAAGCGCCACGAAAGGTAATATGCGAATTTTCCATATCATGCACATTAAGATATTATATATTGCAATCACGAACGCGAATTGTTGAATTATACATTATTATACTAGAAAAAATGCAATGTTTTCTGCAAATTTATGCGTCTGAAACGGTATGGAAAGCAAAGGCAGGGTCATTTTTTAAGAGTAAGCTCAATTTGCAAATTAACTTTTTTATACTATATTTCGGTTACCATTTACTTATTTTATATGCGATGAATAACACAAGATTTATTTAATCCTTGCTAAAAGGTTGCAATTCGCACCATAAATTCTCTACAACGCTCAGTTATTTTCCATGGAATATTTTCGTGTATATGTGTATACATCAATATTTTATTTAAGGACCACAAAATTACATCGTGCCTGAACTTGCCGCAATACGACCACGTTCAATTACCGTAATTGCTGTTACGATGGTGATAAGAGGTAGTAACCACGGGGAAAAGCTGTCAGATTAATTTTACATCATTAATACAACCATAAATTAGTACCTGGCAAATAATTGATATCGAGGCAATACAAATTAGGAAAGCAAACGTTTGTTTATGCATAACGGCGCATGATATTAAAGGAAATTATGAATTTTAATTTCTATCGTGACCTTACAATTAATAACGCTAAAATTAATTATAATAATCTTATAGATTCGACCTTAACATTGAATAATTAATGCAAGTGGTAATAAACATTAGAAACTTTTCCTATCTATCGCAAATTAACCAATTTAACTTTAAAAAGTTTGCGCCGAATTTCTTTTGTAAGATTGCTTCGGAATGGGATTAGTATTGATTTATAAATTTACGTTCTAAGCTTGCACTTTATCTATTTTTAAAATTCGCTTTTCGTACCTTCCGTAAGATTAGTAGTTGTCAGAGGTAAATTGAAATATTTCTATCTGGATGTTGGTAAAATACACAACAACGCTTGCCGTGCCATGAGTATTTCTAGATAAGTACGAAATATTACACTTTTTCCGTTTTATGGTTGCTTCGAAATCAAGTCTCGAGTAATTTATTTCAAAAATTTACTCATGACATTTTTGAAATTGAGTAATAAATTATCTTGTTTATGCTACCCCACTCACACTCGAAAGAAAATGGTAACTAAAAGCGTAGATCACTTACGAAATAATTTATTTTAGTTATGTTTCTCGATATCTAATGACGCGAAAATAATAAAAATAGCAGAATAAATTATTTTATTTTCCACAATGAAATATTCAGATACGAAATATACATTTCATATAATGTATAACATTTTTTTTGCATATGCATACATATGTATATCGAACCACCAGATAAAAAAAGAATAAATAAATTCCTCCCTTATTTCGCTGAGCGTTTCCACAAATATTATTTCACATGCGTTCACCGCCGAAATGCGCATTTGTGCGTTTGTTTACGCAAATCTTTTAATATATATGCATATCTTACCAAAAAGAGAAGCGGGTTTGAATAAAACAACAGCTCCAATTTTTCTACTAAATTAACAATTTGTTGAATACGCATATATCTACTATGTATTTTGAATATTTTATTTCATAAAACGGAACGTTGGCGCGAGATATTGATGTGTATTGCAGATACATAAAATGAAAACAAAACGTTCACACGTGGAATAATAAAATTACAGTAATGGTAGAACTGTGTCATGACCTAATTCTAACAAGGCAAACAAAAAGCTTTTATGTGTGGTACATCTGGAATTATCTGGGTGCACATTGCGCATCGTATCGTATTATGTATATTACGTACAAAGCTTTAAATGCCTACGCTATTCATACGTACACAACATTCGAAAATTGTTTATTCCTTACTCATTTTCTCGAATCCTTTTTGTGCAACAACTCCAACGCACCAACCAACATTTACTCAAATTAAATGGAAAACCCTGCAAACAACGATGGATTGTACAATGTACATACTCCGTGTTTCTTACATTAACTGATTATTTAAGTTTATATTTCGTTGTTAAACAAAGACGAAATTTATTTTAAAAAATAATACGAAATTTCAAGGTAATTACTATTCTTTTTTGGTAAAATAAAATATTTACTTCAGGTTAATTAGTTTTTCCAAGTGTATATTAGCTGAAGAGAATTAAGGAAAGTCTATAAATAGCAAACGATGGAAATGTTGGAAAGTAAAATCAGCATAAAAATGCCATTAATTACATTTTGCAACTTTCTTGCTTTATTTAAATAAGCATCATTAAGGTTATCTCATTTAGTAAAATTTTGTTTATCGTATTTTATTAACATGTGTGTATTTTAATGACACATAAATGTAATTAAGGATGACGAACATATTTTAGCAAACGAAAGTATTACATACAACATATTTCGCTCCTAGAAATTATGTTGTGAAAACGTAGTTTACCTTTTTAAGCACTATAATCTCGGATCGATATTGTCCGTCCAACATCACTGTAAATATTTACTTCCAATTTATAGTGACAAGAGAACTGGATCAATAAATAAAAAGTGTTTATTTAAAATTTTCCTCCTGATTAAGGAAAATGAGAAAATAGAAATGATTTTTTTTCGACGTTGCGCAAAATTTGATTAATGAATTATAACATCGCGCAAGTAAATAAAATTGAATAAATAATAGATATCGTAATAAAATTAATTATTAACGAAGCAATTTCCTTCGCTAAACAATTAATATTGATAGCAGCGTTGTATCGTCTGGAGGTTTCTAAATATACAATATTTAATTAATTAAACATTGCTAAAATACTTCAACTGCATTAAATAATTAATAAATTCCGAACATATATTTACGGCAATTTTAAATGAATTAAACTTTTTAAATAAATATTTTTGTTGGTAGTTTATTAATTAGCGACCCTTTGCCTGAAAGCACCGTTTTTTTTTTCAGATATCTTAATGTATTATACAATATTATAAAAAGCTATTCAGCGTAACATAATTTAATCGGCTTTAATGTGGTGATATTATATTAATTAAAGTTTATTAATTAAATTTCAGGTTTGCTCATACTTCAAAGATCCTTTGGTATGCATAGGCCCTGTTGCATCAGATCAAATCAAAAATTCAATTCAGCACACAGCTGGCGAGAAACGGCTCACCGGTCTCGCTACATTTAAACGACCCATGCACTAAAAGCAGTAAATGCGTAAATCCTCAAAAAAAAAATAAAAATAAAAATAAAAAAAAGTAAACATAAAAATAAGAAACAAACACACTTACATCATCAATTTTATCATCCCACAAAGCTCTTTTCAATGCGATGAAAAGGCATAAATCCTAAAAAGCTTACAACCAACTTCATTTTCCTACAACTTACGATGAATGTGCGCGAAACAAACGCAAAGACTGCTGATGGTGTGCGGCTAGTTTAACATGTTAAAATACAAAACATATCAAGATGAAAAATGTGTCTTTCGGCTCCAATATAATCGTAACTAAAACATATCAATTAGTTAAGGCTGATTTAGTTCTTAAACTTAGCATTTATGCCTTATGCAAATATTGTTTTGTAAGCGTGTTTATCTAAATCATAGATGAAGAATTTTAGGATCACATTGCTGAAAGGAACTCGTAAGCATTTAGCTTAACGATCGTTTTATGTGACGTATAAGTTTAAGCATTATAAAACATATTTAAGAAATTTGGTTAATATACGAGAAATACATGAAATGTGTGTGTTGAGCCCTCAAAAATAAAAAAAAACTAACAACAACAACAAAGTAATATATCTAGCATCGTTTAGCTAAGTGCTTCGTTCCTTTCAATCAAGAATAGTGTATAAATAACACTTAATTATAAACTAAAAAAAATGGCTGAGGTATTATATAGTACATAAGAAGTTTTTGAAACAATTTTCAAATCAGGCCTATAGATGTAGCAAACAACACTCAAACACACACATTCTTTCCAAATATGAAAAAAACAAACGTTTACATAAAAATAAACTTAATTTTAACGTAAAGTATCCTAATAAAAAAAACATATCTTTAGAGAATTTTAGGTGCGTATTCGCATGATAAATGTGCTTCGTAGTTATGGGAAACGCACAGATATGAAAACCACGTACACACACAGACACACACTTTTTTCGAATCTTTCTCTACTAACTGTGATGTGTTTTTGTTACAAAAAAAAACTAATGATGAATAATGAAAAATCGAGCCTTATCACAATTAATTGTTAATTAAAACATGCATATTACTTACTATTGAAAAGATTTATTTTCTGCACTAATTGCTGGGAATTTAAGGCAGAAAGCATTGTTCATTTAAATTATATTTTTATACAAGTTAAATAAAAAAGAGAATAAAGTAAAAAATCCTATGAGGCTAAATATTTATAATAAATTAATTGTGGTAATGGATAATATAGATTGAGAGAGGAACGTATAGTGAACACAATTTTATTTTTAAGAGATGGACAAATTCACGCACTTACATGGAATTCGTATGTGTGTGACTTTAAAATACATATCATTATAATACATATCAAAATATATTTAAAAAAGTAATTAATAAAAGATTGATATTTTAAATTATAATTAAATAAGCAGATTGAGGAATAATATTATTATATATTGATGTTAAATTAATTAAATTAATAATTATATATTGTCATCTATGAATTATTAATAAATGTCTTGAGCAAAATGAAACGTTCTATCATTCTTCTTGTATATTACCTTCTTCCTGCATTCGAAACATGTTTATTAATTGCGTTAATTTTGAACGAGTTTGGGTGAGTACTTTGCTTGTTTATCATTTCAATTTATTTAGTTTGTGATAGTGGAACATATACGAGTTATGCTGATGAAGGTAAGATAACTTCAACTGAATCCAGTCAGTGTCAATATCTTCAAGTTTGCAAACTTGATAAATTCTACTCTCGAACTCTACATAAACTTGTAAGTATACGTATGTGATTTAAATATTAATGAAATTAAACGCTACTCCTATTATGGCATTAAACATTACTCCTATTATTCTTTGTCCTACTTTTTTTAGAATAAATCTCTTCTTTGAAAATTTCCGTCTTTTTGATGTATTTTTTATGAAAGTGTTCGTTTTTATTAAGCAATAAAACTGCGTATAAAAACTGATACAGGATACCGCATAAATATTTTTCACATTTCAAAGAGCGATTGAAGAAGTGGCTTAGCATTTCAAGAAAAACTTTTATATTTTTCCAAATTAAACAAAAATTATTTCATCCAAATCATAAATATATAATACACACTTTGAGAATCCAAAAAAAATCTTCCAACTTGTTTAATTATTTTCTTGAATTATTCTAAAGATTGAAGAAGATTCTAGCAGGTCTGGCCTTTAGGTGCCCCCAAAGAAAGATCACGCAGCGACTTAAATTACGAGAGCACCTCCACAGTTGTTACTTGCGTAACGAAATCACTCGACCAGGGAATAAGATTACGTGAAGAATGTACTGTAGCTCCATCCTATTAAAACCAGACGTACTAATCTTCGACAAAGTATCTTGCTAGATGTAAACTAAAATTTGACGCATTTTTGTAGGAAGGATAAAAAAACATACCAAAATAGTGAATCTTTAGGATTTTATTAAAAAATATGTCTAGCATAACAGGAACAGTTAATACTTTGACAGAATTTACTTATAACATTAAAATAGTAAAAAAAAAATTGTACTTTCTACAAATTATGTTTTACCAATCCGAGAATAAATAATTTCGTGATCGACAAAATTTATTATGGAGATCCTGTTATTATCTTACTAGATGAAAACTAAAATTTGACACAGTTTGGTAAGAAGGAATAAAAAAACAATCAAAAACAATGAATCTTAAGGATTTTATTAAAAAAATATTCCTGACATAGTATGAACAATTAAGTCCATAGCACAATTAACTTATAACATTAAAATAGTATAAAATATTTTGAATTTTCTAACCCTCCGTGAACAAGAATTTCGTGATCGACAAAATTTATTATTCAGATCTTGCTAAGTTGTACCGCCAAATATGATGTTGGAAAAAGCACAAAATGCATACACAACTGTCGATTTTTGTGACTCAAGTCTTTCAATTTATACATCAAGTTAATGACAACTAGTAGTTGTTTGCGAAAAATGCTTAATGAACTCTGCAAATCAGATATTTATGTGATGTCTAACCTGTAGAAGTCTTGGCGTAGGCACATCATCCACATTTACTGTATCAAATAATTTATTGTTTTCAATTTGAATCATTATTGTTCTTAGTCATTAAATATTCGCATTATGGAGTATAAAACGCGCTTTGACTATGCACATTATTATTGTTAACGTCAGATTATTAGTAATTATTGCGTTATCGACAACTGTAATTTGAATAATTACAGTCACTTATTAATTCATATTTAAAATATCGCTGTTTGTTATCAAACGCGACATTTATATATAATTTTTTTTCTGTTGAGTTTGTAATGTTGCACTATTAATATAATTTTTATACAACTTTTTATTGTAATTGACAATCATTTTTTGTATAATAGATATTTGTGTTAAGGTATCGATATAAACCGATAATAAAAGGAAAACAATACTTTATAATGCATTAGAATCGATTGAAAGTAATTATATCGTACAATATAATATAATATACAACTTGTAGGTATATCTTTATCGGTGAAAATCCTCTTATTAAATAAATACACCGTAATTATAAGATTATGAAATGATCTTTAACGATTGATTAATTATTACATATTTTTATTGCAATTTACTTATTACTCATTCATCGGGCCATAAAAATTCAACTTAAACGATATTACATTTATAATTATTGATTTTAATATTTTCTACATGTATTTATTATCTGATAATAATTATTTTACATATTATTATATTTATTTAAGGTGGAGTGCCTAGAATTATTTATTACTCCATTTTTAATCAGTCAATTATAGAAATACATTCTAAGTTGGTTCAAAAATGCAGCTAATTAAAATAAGTCATCGGAACTTCGCGCTAATCGTCAAGGATTAAACGTATGTCGAAGTTTAATAAACTGCACAATATGTTCCAATCCTTAAACATTTGTTATTTGTATTTATGAACATGCGGTAACCCACACACAATGTAGATACGCAATAAAATATTAAATATATGCATTATTTTTTAAATTGATAAATGAAAAAGTTGTTTTCTCCAAGATTCTAACTTATCGAATATTGCAATAGTAACGCGCATAATGTAATTATTAATGTAAATGCGTTGAATGTGTGAAGAAATGTTTTGAATTTAATATTTTTTGCAAATATTGATTCACCCACTACTACTAAATGCATTTAATTAATGAAATATTCACCTTACAATTAAGTACGTTGTTGAATGCATTATCATATCATTATCTAAGCTGACATTTAAATGCAATCATTAACTTGTTGCTCAATAAATTAGGCAGATCGTAGCAGTTAAAACGACAATGTTATTACAAATTTTATTTATTTAATAAATTTGTTTTAATTTACAAAAGAAAACACAGCAAATAAAAGAAGAGAAATGTATGAACATATTTACAGCAGTTCACTGACAACAACATCGTTCGTCAGCTGGTAGTCTCGCAAATAAATTAGTGGCAGAATGGATAATTTGGACAAGAGTGTGGATCAACTCCAGCTGGTACTTGGGCGGCATGGCCGTGTCCAGCACCCCAAGCTCCAGCACCGGCGCCAGCCCAACCGCCAGCTCCGGCACCAGCCCATCCTAAACCCAAATAATGTATTAATATTGTTATCAATTGAAATCGATATGATCGAAGTGTGATAATAATAATTACCTCCGTGTCCAGCATCACCAGCCCAACTTTGATGGTCACCGTATGCTCCAGATTCGGCCAAACCCTCACCGTGGTAGTCACCGTCACCGGTGTACTCTCCACGATCTAAGGCGTTTTGGTTCCACGAACCGTGATCGCCGTTCCAGCCGCCGTTATCACCATTCCATCCGCCGTTGTGTCCACCGTTCCAGCCACCGTTATGGCCACCGTTCCATCCGCCATTGTGTCCACCGTTCCATCCACCGTTCCAGCCATGGGACGGGGCGCTTGGATTAGCGGCGACGGCTGGGTTACTGCAATGTGGGTAGTTGGGGCAGGCTTGTGGACTGACACCGGCTGGATATTTATCAGCCGGGCTGCCGCCAGCTAGCGGACCGTGCCATGCTCCCAGAGCAACTGCCACTGTGCAAGCTAATACTGCCTATATCGTTCACAAATCACTAATCATTAGTAAATCAATCAAGTGTTAATGCAATACAACTCACCAGTTTTACAAACATGTTGTTGATTTGCTGTGCGAATACAACTGACAACAGATTCAAATTTACACTATATATACAATGTTACCACACCCTATCTCACCCGTTGGACAGAAATGTAACAGCATAATAATTTTTAATACCGATCCCACACATGCGGCAAAAAAAGAAATAAAATATCGAGAAATAGTTTAATTATGCGAGCGTAGAAATTTTTCCACAATCGCACCAATTATCAAACGAACGTTCAATACTTAATTCTTTTGCCCAGTCCATGCCATGTCACATGCAGCCAAGGTTTTCTATTCACTTCATTGCCATGGTAAGTATTCTATCAATTTGTTGGAAAAAAAGCGCAAAAGTGTATTGAAATGCCTATCATAGGTGAGGCTTTCCCTCTTCCTAGCTCCTATATAACATGACCTTATTACTCTTAAACGATATTACAAGCAATAATACAACAAAGCGTTTTTCAAGTACATTGCTTTGGTGCACTTACATTTATATGATTTACTTGCGCTTGCCGTTTCACAAGCTTAACGATTTTGTCGCTATTACAATCAACGACAGCCGGTTTATGTCCGGAGAAACAAACGCCGCATAAATTTTGCATTCATGCTGTGCCTACATGTTAGTTTTAACGCGTTATTAATAAACTATTTCAGGTAAATTATCGCTGACATGCCTGCAACAATATAATCAAAATCAATAACTTTATCATTCAATCATTGTCTGCTTTTTAGCACATACGAGCGCGACAATTATAAAGTATAATTATTAATAACGACACGTCTATTCATTCTCATTTCATATTCATCCGTATGCATTTATAACATTTCCAATTAAGAAATTGGAAATACATCATCAATATTTAAATTGTTTTTCTTTCTAAAGAAATTTATTTCAAATAAATAGGTAATGTGACTTGATTCCATTTAGAAATTTCATTTTTATCGTTAAAGTAAAGTATTTAAGCTCTATTTGATGAATAAGGTTGTTGCAATTTATAAAAATCTACGTATCTACACTTTTATTTAGTGAAGGATGTATTTAAATAATAGATATAGCACTGTATGTGCTTATTAAAGGTTCAAGACTAATTACTTATGCCTTATTCCACCTAAGGCAACAAGCCAAACACACAAGACAATTTCCTATTGCATCATGCTCTTTACGCTTTTGTAAATCCGTATAATTTAAACTAGAATTATTAATATTTCGTTATTAAAAAACAATTTATTCCATACTGGTAAACACACACACATTTGATTTTATTTATTTTTATTAATTCTTATAATTCGATCAAATAATATACCTGCTCCCATAAAATCAGATTTGCAAGATAATAATATGACCTAAATAATTTCTTTATTAGTTAATAAAGAATTAATAATCAAAGCCATTAAATTCTTTCTCGATTTTATTAATTTATTGTTAAAAAGAAAATGTTAATTAATTCTTACATCGACAGTTATCGATAGCTGTATGCAAATTCGAATATTAATGATAATATAAATATTATATAGAAAATGTAAAAATATAATAAATTTGAATGCAGAAAGTGGTTATTATTATGCGCCTGATAATTGTTCCTAATTGATGTTATTTGCGCTACAAATAACATCAATTACGCTGTTGGATTTATGCATTTAATAAAAATAAATGGCGATAGTAAATAATGTTAAAACACACATTTGTAGGTTTTATTGTCTTTTCGAGCAGGTAATTTAAATTATTGTAAACGTCGATTATTAATTAAATCATTTTATTATTTGCAATATAAATTAAATCCATAAATAACCGCTAAAACATGAGACACATTTAATTAATTTTAATTCAAGAAATTGTAATTAAAAATTTTATATCTCATTCATTACATTTATGTTTGATCAAATAATAATGTCTGTACATCATATTGTGCACTCAGAAATATGTAGTTTGATATTTCTTATGCAATCTTTAAAATGTTGAGTAACACTTATAATAAGTATGAATTTAATCATTTTTGGAATGAGTACAGCGACATTGTAATTCGTTCCACGCATTACTATTTTCAATATTTTTTGGAAGAATAAGCAAATTTCAACCATTGAAAATAGAAATAGGAAAAATAGATTTTTATTTTGTTTGTCCCATTAAATCAACAATTCGTGTCTTCCTTTTGAAAAACGGTGTGAATCTTAAAAGAAATTCTTGAACTCTGACAGAAATGGTTTTAAAAAATTGAAAAGACTAATAAAAACTAACGTATTACTAATTAAGAGTTGCATTGTATTGTTAACAAAGTAATAAATCAAAAAGCAATAAAAGTATCTAAGCTTTCTTTAAATCAAACTATTAATAAGCATTAACAAGTTTTTTACAACCTGCACAAAATAACAATGATTAAAAACCATAGATATGCTATTAATAGAAATTATTACATGAATTAAACGAAATTAGATAATTAGATAGAAATGTCATTTCAACTGCTAATAAAAGATAAATATAGAATAATAAGTATTAAATGTAATAATATTGTCACATCAACACACCTGAATGTCAATCACAGGTTGGAAGGTAATAAATTTGCAAAAAAACCACATGGTCAACAAATTCTTTTAAACTTGAAAATGTTTTACTTGAAATAAAATATAACGCACATATTACCTATTATTTTTTATAAATAGTAAAGTTCAGTTCGTGTATTGTTTATCAATACACTTAAAAGCCATATAATCATACGTTTAAATAAATTTATATAAATTACATGCGTCATTCTAAAATTTTAATAGTAAGGAATAAACTCGACAACATTAAATTAACAATTTGCGTGCATTTAATTTTTAATACGTCTATAATTTTCTTATCTGATTTTAAACAGTAAATGCTATAAATAAATTTTTAGTTTTACCAACACGTTACATTACTTTTATTTTTATTTATTGACATTTTTTTATTAATCGTAAGTACGAATACATTTTGTCTAGTGGAACCCAAGCATCATCGCAAATCAATTACGTAAAAAATGTAATGCTTATTTAATATGCTTAGATAATAAATCACTTGGCTTTATTTTATAAATTACTGTAATTTTATTATCTATTTACAATAAGAGTATTTACATAATAGAAAATTGTTTTCTCCTCATTCAGATGAGGCAATTGCTTTATTTAATCAGAACGAAAACTTTACTCTTATCGAAAATTGTTTTACAAGATTATAACAAAATTTCACATCAGAATTTGTAATTTATTACCGAACTTTACAATGCAACCGCAAACTTTACTTTATTATTTAATCGACTAGTATTTTATCGAATGCACTCCATAAAGTGTATACACTTGCGGTTAACAAAAATTATAGGTAATTAACTATTAATTATAGTATCTATATATAATATAATTTTTACTCTTTTAATTAAAATTCATTAAAAGTTTTGTCACCTTCGGATGACTAATTAATTTTATTACAACGCTAAAAAATTAGGACAATGCAATTATGAAAAAAACTAATTTAAGGGAAAATAGCACTTATATAAGTACTTATCTAAAAATTTTTACATGTTTCATAAGAGTTTTATGCGAATTTTATAAAAAAAACAAAGTTGAAAAGTATGTGAGCTCGTATAAAACTGCACACTGCTTTTGTAGCTTCTGTAATAATGATGTATATAGTACAGTAGTGCTATACAACTCGTGGTAGTTTATACGCGTATTTCGTACCTCTAGTTAATCTTAATTTATATCATACATTGCAACAGAAATAACGAAAAAAAACAACAAACCTTCAAAAGGTTCAGTATAGTGTAAATTTTGTCACTGTGAAATACAAAAAATTACATAGGTATACATAAGAAAATATAACCCTAACACATTATTATTGTATATTAATCTCTCTGAGATTCATAAACATTAAATTTTGGATGGAGATTTTCTTCATAGATTTTTGGTATTTTCCATTAAAAATGATATCGACTATTAATATTATTGATCAAAAACAAGAAAAGAACTGTGTTCTTCCCAAATTTTGAAATAATTTTGAAAAAAATCTCTAAATGCTTTGATCGGAAATGCCAAAAACCAAATAAAATCATTAAATGTATTTAATTGTAGACATTTTTTCTTGGTGAAACTCGAAAATAGGTAATAAATTATCACTTTTCTTGGTTTTTTCACATGTTTTATTTTTGATTACTATAGTTTTGGCGTTTGCCATAAATAAGAACAAATTTGCGTCTAATCTATTTATGTCGGTACACATTTCAGAGAAAATATTTTATTAAGGGTTTAATGAAAAACCAATAAAAATGATCATTTATTACCTAAAATCGTCAAAAATTTCCCCTAAGCAAAAAAAATCGCATCTATATGAAATGTACGTAGATTTATGACAAATAAACATATACGCAAGTTAGAAAATATAATCCGATTGTTGTGATAAGTTTTATATCGATTAAAATGAATATGTTTCACTCATTTAAAATTTTATTTTATTTCTATATAATAAATTATACAATTCAAATTGATTATTAATTTCTATGTGTACGGTAATAATAAATAATTCGTAGTCTTTTGTGCTCTTTGTTACTAATACGAATTCGTTTCTCCTAATTGCCGTAGATATTAGAACATAAAAATATGTATTTTGAAATTCACCGTAAATTTTAAACTCGTGAAATAAAAATGTTATTAACAAATTTCAAAGTGGATGAAAATTTCCAAAAATTAAAGAAGTCGTCAAAGAAAAGCTCCATCTATATTTATAAATTACATTTTTCTTTGAATTTAACGCACTGTATGAATGTACCATAGTACTAAAAAAATATAAAGAAATTATTGCACAGACATATGTATATATAATCAAATTGTTGTGATGAGTTTTATATCGATTGATATAAATGTGTTGCGCTCGTTTAAAATTTTATTTTATTTATATATAATAAATTATATAATTTAAATTAATAAATAATTCTCAGTCCTTTGTGCTCTTTGTTACAAATACGAATAAGTTTCTCCTAATTGTCGTAGATATTAGAAAATAAAAATATGTATTTTACAAAGCAACACAATTCACCGTAAATTTTACGCCCGTGAAATTTTTTTAAAAAGAAAAAAAAATTTTATTAACACGTATTTCAAAGTAGATGAAAATATCGCGCGTTTTCTCCTTACTTAACCATGCATTAAATCACGTCTAATAAACCATATCCAATGCAATAAATATTGATAATCGCCCAAAAATTACACAAAGGAATACGCGGTGATTTCATCACCGAAACGCCGCGCCGCCACAAACAACGCGAGCACCAACGTTTTCTCTCCGCAATTTCTATGAGAAAATTGTATCGCGTCGCATTCTTATGTATTTGATGTATCACAGAACGAAAACGATTTTTTTGCTTCAAGGATTTGTTCTAGTAATGAAGTGAAATGGAACAGCGCCAAACCTGATTTAATTATAAAACGCTTTTATTGAATCAAATATTAGCAGGTGGTATATTAATTATTTCAAATATATAAATGATTTCTTGAATTGAATACGAAATAAATTGCTGCACACATTTTCAATTATCACACCTACAAGAGACATTTCATCGTAGGTATAGCCTTCGACTCTAATGCGACGCTTTTTTTCTCTTTTTCTTCTTGCGCATTTGTACATATTTCTTGCGTTATCACAACGTCACTTTTTGTTAGTGAAATTTATCGATTGTTTATGTTAATTTTATTACGCTTTCGTTAATTACAGCCGTATAATATCTTTCAAGTACATTTACGGCACAACTTTTCATGCCGTCATTGTATAATTTCATATTTCAAAAATTCAAACCATTTTTGGTCATTTTAAATAATAATGGCATTTTTATCAATACTATACGTTACAAAAATGAATAATCGAACATGAAATGTTAATAAATCAACGAAACTGATTCGTTTCTAACTGATTCTAACTGAACGTAAATTTATTGTCTACTGATAAAAAATTATGTCATTTTGATTATCTGCTCTCATTTTGTGTTAAAAAAAAGAGAATATTTTACTGTTGACAGGGCACGCTATATAGATCTATGATATCTATCAATTTATAGGAACCAAAATTTACGATGAAAAGGATTATTTTTTATCGGAAGATGATAAAAACTAGGCAAGTGAAAACAAACAAAATGAAAAACAATTATTGTCTTATTATGCATATTTTAATCAATCACATGTGCTGAAACATCTAAAAGCTTCCAACATGTATAAACTAAGATGAATTGGTAATACCATTTTGATGAAATCATCCACTTTAAAGCAACAATCTACTTTGTGCAAGGAAATTATTTAGTTTAGGCGTAAAACACAAGAACATTCTCCTTTTTAAATTCATTTAAGAACAATTTCAAATCACAATACATGTCATGCAATCAAGGATATTACTTTTAATACCAGTCAATGCAAATACTTATTATTAGAAAAAAATCAGAGACACTTTATATTTATTCTCAAACATTGTCTGTTCAAACTGCATATCATTATTATATGTAGATAGATTTTTATTAAAAAGTTGATTCTTAATCAGAATAAGAATTACGCATTAGCAATGTGCTTACATGCATAGGTAATAAAAAAATTGCTAATTGCTTTATTAAAAAAAGTTTTTTTTTAAATAAAATATAAAGGTAGGTAGGTATTTTAGAAAAATTAAGATTGATTAATCTTTTATTATTGTGCATAATTTATGGAAATAATATGTAGTTTTATTAAAGGTGATACATATAACTACGTCTTATTACTTGCTACCAGCACACATGGAAGTAGCAGTGTTTAATGTTGGTATAGCTACTCTATTTGCAATAAACTTATATAATAAAAAATCAATCAAAATAACAGATGTCATCAAACAATATCGTAGGTAAATTCATGACAATGATTTGGTAAGTTTATGATTACATTTTTATTAATCTTTAAACGTATAATACATATTCCTATTTATATGAAAATGTAATATCATAAGAAAGTAATATCAATGACAATGACTCTGCTATAAATGGTTGTACGTTTCAATATTGTAAGAAAGTACAGATACTATTATTAGAGATAATAAAAACATATAATTTTATATATTAAAAATCATTAAGCTGTATAAATTACAATTAGGTACATGCTTAAAAATATTTTCCATTTACCTACCCAGTTTTCTCCTAAAAATTATTAAGCTGTATATAAATTACAAGGCACATGCTTAAAAATGTTGGTTCAAAATTTTGTTAATTGATTTGATTTGAATTGGGTTGCCAATGCTTTGGCAAAAATTAATATCAATTAACTCGAATAAAAAAATTATAGATTTGTGTAAAAGAAAACATTCTCTATCAAACGCTCCCAATCTTTAACAAGTCAATTTACAAAAAATACATTAATTACTTTTTCTTTTGTTATTACATTTTAGTTTTTGCGCTCCCATCAAAACAAACATTTAAAAATGCATCCGTTGTATTATATAAAATTGTACTCGATTTTTTTTATACACGTGGAAGGATATATTTAATGCGTTATTAAAATTTTTACTAACATATTATATATACGTATACACCTGCTACCACAAGAATCCGATCACCTGCAAGCGAAATTGACCCTAAGTGAATAAACAACGCCAACTACGAATATCTAGTAATTAATTAGTAGTTTGCCTTATTTCAATGGTACAACGCCAACTACGACTCTCTAAGTACAGATTTACGCGTATTCCATAAGGCGGTAAGTTTAAAAAAGCGATCGGATTCTTGTGGTAGCGGGTGTATATATTGTTTGACAACGAATGTAATTTTTTTTTCTGATTGGTTCATTAAGCAGAAAATCGGCTTCTTCAAGATGTAGGTCTTTGAACTTCAAAAACATTCCAGAATATTAAATCGCATAATTATCAAAAATGGAAATCCGTAAGTGACTTACGCAATAATCACAATTTTTCTAGGATTTTGTGGTAAAAGTGTTTCGTGTGAAATCATAAAGCATCCACATTAATAAATTAATTACAATATTTACTTAAAATTTGCTATTTTGAGTTGTTTTTTCTGGATTAACAATTTTATATAATAATCCAAGAACATTAAATCGCATAATTGTCAAAAATGGAAATCGGTAAGTGAATCACAATTTTTCTAGGGTTCTGCGGCACCAGTTTTTCGTGTGAAATCATAAAGCATCCACATCAATAAATCAATTACAATATTTACTTAAAGTTCTCTATTTTGAGTTGCTTTTTCTAGATTTTTTGCATCTACTCTAAAGTTTATAGTTCTGTTTCTAGCATTTGAAAACCTGTGCAAATTATTTACACAGCACATAGGCAAATGCATTCTATGTTTCATTTTGAAATTGTTTAGTTAGGTATATTCAAAGTTTTAAATGTGATAAATTATGAAAATCGCAAGTCATGTAGCAGACTTGCTCCATCCAGCGCGAATATTAAACTTTGCACCTTTAAATGTCTCAATTTGAATTGAATATGTGCATTGTTTTGAAATTCTATGCGCCAGTCTTTAAAGTTCTGCCTCTGAGTATATATAAATTCTATACCATTTTAGTTTATGAATCAAATAAAATATCTTTTATCATTTAAATTACTTATATAAATGTATAATTTTCGCATTTTGAATTTGAATAAAAAAGCAACATATTGCAATTAATAAAATTTTATGTAAATAGCATTCCTTAAAAGCATTTTAGATACATTTAAGACATTTTTTAATTGCAACTAATTGCCTCGCCATTTTTTATTAAACATATGAACTAATCAAAATTTATATTTACTTTATGCACGTATAGATTCTTTAAATGTTAATTACCTATTAATCATTTAATATTTGTAAAATGAGATCACTGAGTAAACTCCATATATCGTAGAAACACATGCATGATAGGTTTAAGACGATAAATCACTGCGCATTGCAATTGAAGCCTTTTATACATAACATACGTGTATACATACCACAAATACATAAATAGATATATTGTTTAAAATTTTAGGTATTCAAGAAAAAATATCATATATCAAGGTTTCAATTGATTAGAAATGTATTAATTTTAATACACCTATGTTGTTTTATAGATTTATAGTGTTTAATAAGCTTTTATTCAATGTTTGAACTTTAAATTTTATTATATGATTACGTAATTAAATGTAATCATCTAAATGCTCAATTACATGTAATAACAATTTATGTGGTGTTTGTTATATGGCATGAAGAAAGTGTTTTTACAGAAGAAGATTACAAAATTTATTCAGATTGTTATTAAAGTTTATACAAAAATAAGAAATTCAATTAATTCATTCAATTCCATATAATAATATAGAATTAATATCACCAATATTTGTTTGTAATTAAGTACAAATATACTTAATTGCAAAAAAGACAAATACGAGAAAAAAGGTTTATAAACTATATTTTTACGTTGAGACATTTCTAAATATTGTGTTTTTATTTTGCTTTACTGTAATGCAACGTCCTTAAAGTATTTTTATCAAGTGTATTCCCAATTTTCTTAGAATATTGCCAGAAATGCGTTGCGATTCGATTTAGGAATAAAAATAAGCCAAAATTGTCGACTCATCAAAATCCATCGAAAGCTCTGTGAAAAAATAACAACAATCTACAAAAATGACAAGGAATTCCTTATCTATAGTAGTCTTCTAAAAAACCATTGATTGTATAAATAATTCTATAATTATCACATTAAAACCTGCAGCTAAAGTAAATAAAACATTTAGTCAATTATAAAAAAAACAATCTAGAATTAAGAGTATTAACAGCTACCTAAAAATGTTTTGAAGAGAATATCTCATACATACGTACACTTATAGCCCATCAAGCAAAGTCAACCTAGCAAAGTACAAAGGATTAAAGGTAACAATAGTGTATAAAACAAAGAGGAAAAATGAAATACGCGAATTTGATGAGTAAAAGGTCTTCACTTTAATTAATACGTGTTTTTACACACAAGCATATAAAATATGATATGATACATTATGAAATCTAATATTTTATTAATTCGTTTCCCATTACTCTACGAAATGTTGTCATACTATAATTTTTCATAATAATTGTTGATTTAAAAATGTTATAGGAGTATGAAATAATCAAATTGCTACATTTATTATTGTGCAGCATAGAGATAGATATCTATGTATCTTATATAAAACTTTACGATTAGTTTCACTCTGCACTAGATATGATAAGAAATTTATTGTGAAACATGTAAAATATTTTATTAGAAACGCGAAATAAAACAAATGAATAATAAAAGAAATAGGTACATTGTAGGTAATAAGAAAATAGCGAATGATAATTTACGATAATTTAATTTGCAAATGTTACGTCATTCTGATACAGTAATAAATCATATTATAAGCGAAGACTTTATTATACCTAATTGTTTTAGTTGTACAAGAAGGAATATTCTATTCCTCTAAGCTCAACCTTCATCAACACTAATTAATATCTTTAGGATATTCCAAGACGTTAATCTGAATAAATTTTTAATGTCTACATAAATACATATGAATGAATTACAAAATCATTGTGGATAATTAAAATATTCAAATAAGATTATTGCTCTGACATTTATGCATTATTTTAATAATTAGTTTTATTACATCATTATTAATAAATAATTAATTTTTATGGCATCAAAAGACAATCACCTAGCTGGAATAGTACAACGCACAAATCATAAAAATGTTCACGCTAATTTAAAAATTATCTTGCTTTTATTAGCAATGTGTAATTGAAGGATTTATTGCAAAAAGGATATTTATATATACATACATCGTATCTGGCAATAAAAAAGCAGCTCTTTCGCATAGTGCTAAAATTATGAAGCTCCGAGCATTAGTTCTTGCGTCACTCAAAAATTCCAACTGTTTGTCGTGTCAGTTGTTGCAAATTCGCGCTAGCTCCTTAAGTAACTATAATACTATATTATTCATACAATTTAAGAAAAACTTCAAAAGACATTCAACATGTAAAATATCATTTTAAGTTATTCTTTTAAATATGTATGATAATTTTGCATTTCTAGATTATATTTTCGTGAAATCCATCATGTTGATAAGGAATAACTTGTAGATGATGGAAATACTCTACAATCTCAGACTTTAGTCCTTGTGTCACTCAAAAATTGTATATACCTAATTGTTTGTCGCGACAATGTCTTGCAAAATAATTTTAAATAGTTGCGTTGACAGCATTTTACATCCCAATTTAGATACATAATTTCATTTTAAATTTGGTTTGAAATAAGCAAATATTAGATAGTAGTGATTTCTAATTTGTATTTTGGTGTATGTTTTATATAAAAATCGATACAATGTACATTGTGCTGCAAAAAAAAGAAGAAATTTTTCCATGCAGTTCTAAAAAACGTGAAAAAAGTGATACTATCTCATTTTTGCACAAGACCCTTCAATTTTTTTAATTAAATCATTGTAATGTCTAAGAAAATGCAATCAAAATGCTGCTTGAGTTACTATATCATTGTCAAAAATGATAGCATTTCACATCCCAAAGTATCGTTAATTTCATTTTAAATTTGGTTTGAAATAAATAAATATTATGATGGTAGGTGTTTCTAAATTGTATTTTGATCATGTTTTATATGAAAATTGATACGATGTACATTATACTGCAAAAAAGAAAAAAATTCCCCATGAAGTTCTAAAAAGAAAACGTGGAAAAAGTGATAGTATCTCACTTTTGCCCCAGAGCCTTCAATAATTTTAATTAAATCCCAAATCCCAAAGTATCGTTAATTTCATTTTAAAATAAATAAATATTATGCTAGTAGTTATTTCTAATTTGTATTTTAGTGATGGTTTATATAAAAATCGATACGATGTACATTGTGCTGCAAAAAACAACAAAATTTTCCATGCAGTTCTAAAAAAACTTTGTAAAAGTGATGTTATCTCGCTTTTGCACCAGACCCTTCAATTATTCTAATTAAATTATTGTAAAAGTCTAAGAAAATGCTGTCAAAACACGTAGTAAATGCTTCCTTAGTTTAGTCATAATAAGCCTCTCAATTCGCAACTGCTGAATTCTACGTATTCGTATAGACTCTGCACAGATGTTGTATTATTCAAATAAAGATAATAACGTACTCAACTACTATTAAATGTGATGTGCTAAACGCATACATTACTACTGAACGGATAGACATGGCTTAGACTTGGAATAAAGATGTTATGAAAATAAGTTTACTAGCTTTTTAATTCGCCCTCGGGCGAATTTACGTGGCCTTCAAATATTTGTGTAAATCACCTATTTTTATTAGCATATTTGCGAATATAAAAAGCTTACTCATAATGTTCATATTGATTAAGCAATTTAAAATTTCCCACATCTATTTATTTTAATTCGATTCCCGATAAGGTCAAAACAATTTTCTTAAAGCGTAAATTGCTTTTAATCATTTGAACATCGGAAACTTTTCCGCAAACTCGAGCATTGGAAGAAACGCACAATTTAATTCCACGTTGAATTGATCGTTAATGAAAAATGAAGTTCAAGAGAAATTAATTGATTTTCAGAAATAATTTAAATTTTAAATAGTAATTTGTAGCAAAGCATCACCGTATTTCAAAAATATACTAAATTGAACAATTTCCACAGCTTTATCATTAATTAAACAATATATATTTAGGAAGAATTTTATTCGTATTGTATTTATGCCTGGTTAAGTAAATAAAACATTCGTCTGAGTCAATTCTAAATTAATTAGTAATATCAATATAAATTATAACTACGTCTTTTAGAATCGATAAAATATTGTGCAATTATATGTTTTCCTAGATCAATGATTCTCAAAGTGATAGATATTTGAGGGATCCCAAAAAAAACTAACTACCTATATCAAAATTTAAATGCTTCGTTACGTAATTAATTTACATTTACTGAGCAGATCAAAAATTTGCTAACGATGCAACACCGTACACCACCCATCATAGATAGAATACCCATGAAAAACAAAAATTACTTTCATTGTTACATAAAACACGAATTATTAGAATTTTCATTCTAACTGCACTGCATTCTTATACTTTTGATTGATTCTTTTTATATGTAGTTGCAATTTTTAAGCGCACATCAATATATGTACTTGAAAGGTTGTAATTTAACGTATATATTACAAAAATATTAAATTCCTTTGGCATAGTTAATACATATTTAGGTAATCAAAGAAGTATTCGATAGACACTTTTTTTAATTTGTTGCATTTTGCTCAATTCACTCTACAATTTCAAAATAGAAATAAAAATGTATGAAAATGATAGGTTTTATAGTGCATCTGCCCACTTTGAAGTAAAAAAATTTATGCAATTGTTCACTTTTAACAAAATGTAACAAATACTTCCGCACAAAAATTAAATGTGAAATATAGCAATTATTACCAGAGATACAAAAGTATTACTTTTAACTTTTTGTATAGAATATAATACGTATATTATGTATTGTCTCTCCCTTCTCTGCGTTCTGCTGCATTGTATATTGTACAATATAAAAAAACTCCTGTAAGTATCAAACTAAACAAACAATTAATTCCAAGTTGGTAAAAGAATATTGCTAGACGATGGTAGATCATTACTTTCAACCTTAATATATAAAGTGAATGACTGACGTCAAATATTTTCTAAGAAATATGTTTTTCTAGACTGGAAATATTATTGAGATTTTATCTATCAAAGGTAATCGATTCAATTAATTTCTAATTGATTACCTTATCCAAAATTGAATTATGATTACACCCCAACTTGCCTAATGGGTTATATTCACTCGGATAAGATAGATGCACATTTTTTTCTAACATGATAATGCGAATGCGATGAGATCAAACAACAACTGCAACACTAATTGGATATTGATTAAAAACAACATTAACACGTAGATATTTTTATTTAATAGACGCGACGTAATATAACAAGCAAAAAATTATGTAAGCTTATTTGAAAATAATTTGCAAATATAAAGCAGGAAAAAAATCGATACGTTGCTGCACCTTATACACCTATAATTATTATGATTAGAAAATGCAAGGTGGATAATTTCATATTAAACGTTTAATCAATTGAATTTAAAACATAAATTATATTAAAATGATTATTGGTTGAGTAATATATTCCTATTACTGATTACAATATGAATACGACCGAATGAATTTCTTTTTGCTAGTTTATTTTTATAACATTTTTATGTATACATTTAAAATAAATCTATAGTTTTGCAATAAATATTATTAATTTTGTCGCATGGAATAGAAAATATCAAGGTCGGAAGACCATGACTTACTTAAATAATGTATTTATTAGCGTGCACTTATGATGCATATATAAAATAAAATGCAATCTTAGAAAAGGTCATACTTCTTGACAGAAAAATCCATTTCCGGGTGCCTAATTATTTTAATCTTTCTTTAAATTCACTTTGAAATCAATGTAGGCGCATCGTCGTATTGATTTCCATAAACCGCGTGATGTTATTGTATTGATTATGTGAAATTTAACAAAACTTACCCTTCAATTGATAAAAATAAGATCAATTCAGTTAGAAAAACTGTCAAATATTTTGTTTTTTTAAATAAATGAAATCAAGCAACTAAGTTCATTTTAGTTGATATTACAGATTCCTACAATTAAGCATAAACATCCTCAAAAGCACAGAAAATTTAGGTTATGTTTATTAACGAATATTTAATTAAACAGAGGATTTACGCAATTTCTTAAGTGAAATGCCGACGATAATATTGTTGGATACATCGCTGTCGATGTTGAAACCATTAAAACAAAGTGAGAATGGTGTGACTCGTAAACATTTGGCAATACATGGCATCCAAAGTTTTTTGGATCATTTAAGCGTACATTCAAAACTTGAATTTATTTCGCTGGTAAGTACGTTTTATTTAACTAAATGTCTTCTTTTTAATAGATAATGCATTCAACGCCGGTTTATTTATATCATATATATATTTATTTTCTTACGTTGGCAATGTTTCGCACATGACATTTATGCCATTTTCTAAATGACAAAGGTGCACATGGCGTGTAGTAAAATACACGGCACTTTTAGATAAATTTCAATTATAATTAGAAAATCATTTTTTGTGGTTTACTAATTATACCGTATTTATCACCGCTTCATCATTAATAGCAATAATAAATAAATCAAGTGATGTAATAGTGCTTTAAAATATGGATGAAGACAAACATTATTCGGAAATCTGCAGCACCGTAGCTTTAAGGTATTTATCTGTTATTACATGTATTTAGTATATAGTAAACACTCTACGTACTTGTTTAGATATCGTTTTGTTGAACTGACGCTAGACAATGGTGATATAAGCTTAGAATATCGTCCGCATGAATTGATTAAACTTGAAGTAGAATCTCCTAAAGAAACGACTCCAGAGCCCGCAGAAGAGGAAGAGGTTCAGTATGAAGACGATGTTAATTATTTGCGTAGCTTAGATCCAAAGGATTGGAAGAAACAGGATCATTACAAAGTTTTGGGCATCAAAAATCTTAGATATAAAGCTTCCGATGAGGTCATTAAAACAGCGTATAGAAAAATGGTACTTAAACATCATCCCGATAAACGGAAAGCGCAAGGAGAAGAAATTCGGCCAGATGATGATTATTTTACTTGTATAACAATGGCATATGAGACACTAGGCAATCAATTAAAGCGACGATCATACGATTCAGTCGATCCAGAGTTTGATGACTCGCTACCGAGCGGCAGCGAGTTAAAGAAAGACTTTTACAAAGTATTTAGTAGCTATTTTGAATTGAATGCACGTTGGTCTGAGAAGCGACACGTTCCGAAACTAGGCAATGATGAATCGCCGCGAGAAGATGTGGAACGTTTTTATTCCTTTTGGTATGATTTTAAATCATGGCGCGAATATTCCTATGAGGACGAAGAAGATAAAGAAAAATGTTCGGATCGGGATGAACGGAGGTAGGATTTAATGTTATTTTTTTTAAATAAATATGTTTATTCTCATCACACATAGATCTAGTTAATAATTTTTTTTTTCGTCTTAGATATGTAGACAAAATTAATAAAGCGGAGCGGGCGCGAAAGAAAAAAGAAGAAATGTCGCGCATCCGACAGTTGGTTGATTTAGCGTACAATGCAGATCCACGTATAGCGAAATTCAAGCAGGAAGATAAAGACAAGAAATTAGCTGCTAAAAAGGCGAAACAGAGTGCTGCTCAAGCCAAAAAGGAAGAAGAGGAACGAATGCTTCGCGAAGCTCAACAAGCAAAAGAACAAGCCGAAGCTGCCGAACGCGCAAGAATTGAGGCCAAGCGCTTGGAACGCGAAGCGCAAAAGAAGGCGATCAAACGTGAGCGAAAAATATTGCGAGATGTTTGCAAATCGAACAATTATTTTTCATCGAATAGCGCCGAATCGTTAAAGAATTTGACTACGTTGGAGAAGATCTGCGAGACATTATCGGCATTGGAATTAGAAGAATTGAATAAGAACATAAAGAACAATGGAAAGCCGGCGTTCGTGAAGGCAATTACAGAGTTCGAGGAGAAGGAAGAAGCAGAGAAGATGGCTAACGTGCAGACCTACACACAAAAATTAGCAGAACAAGTAAAGAATAACGTAATTAGGGTTAACCCGGAGTGGAATGGTGAAAATGTGCAATTGCTCATTAAAGCAGTTAATCTATTTCCAGCTGGAACGAATCAGCGGTGGGAGGTGGTTGCAAATTTCCTGAATCAACATGCAAAATTCAACGAAAACAACTCAAAATTCACAGCAAAATTGGTACTGGCCAAAGCGAAGGATCTACAAAGCACGGATTTCAGTAAAAACAATTTAAAAGATGCGGCCAACAAAGAAGCATTCGACAATTTCGTGAAAGATAAGAAGACTGTCAGCATAAGCTCGGAAATATCAACAAATGATTTAAAAAATAATATTGTCGAAAATGGCAACAAGATCATCAATGGGGGGGATAATAAAGACATGGCACCTTGGACAACAACAGAACAGCAATTTTTAGAACAGGCGTTAAAAACATACCCGACGAATACTCCAGAACGATGGGATCGAATCGCCGAATGCATACCGAATCGTACGAAAAAAGATTGCATGAAGCGTTACAAGGAACTTGTGGAAACAATAAAAGCTAAGAAAGCCGCACAAGCCAAACTTACCTCAAATTAGTTTAATTTTATCGCCGTTCACTTTCTTTAAAATTATTTATACACCAATTATAAAGCTGAAATTGTTTTATGTTAACTATAATAAATTAATTATACAAGACAAATATACAAACTATTATATATTTATTTAGCCTTTTCTTATCGCTTTGTTTGAATGAATTGAACGTATTTTGTTGCTATCTCTTGGTAAACCATACAATATATACAATAGCATTAGGAAACACTTGTTTTACAAAAATTATTGAATATCTTGTAATTAGGTATTCCAAAATATGTCAGTAGGGACAACCTATCAACCTTTTTGCGATATTTTTTGAAGATGATTCTAACTTTAATGAATAGTCAATTTACTTAAGAGCTATTCTTTCTTTAAAAAATATTGACAGCTTGTCCCTCAGTAATTGTTTCACAGTACTCTAGATTGCTTAAGTGTAGTTTTATTCTAACCTTTTCCGCTCTAGTCTACTAACTTTTATGTATACCAGTATTTCCAGCAAATGTATATAGCGAATATATAACTTTGAATATTATGAATCATGTCGCAGTAGAAGCGACAATGGATTTAAAGTCTAAATATCCGATGTCGCCACAAAGATATTTAATAAATAATTTTTGTAAACCAATCAAGTGTTTTCTATTGCTATTATACATAGAATAAAAATAACAAATTTTTAGGTAACATTTTCGTCCATGTATGAAGAGAAATGCTCATTTACACGAGATTACAGCTTCATCAAGAATGAATTAAAAAACATCGAAGATTATGATAAGACGTGCATTGAAACGGCCCTGCATGGAGTCAGCCAAATTATGGGCGAATGGGGCAACACCGGATGCCAAGTATTCTCATCTAGTAGCTTTTCTACTTGAATTACTTTTTACATTATCTTTTTCAGATTATCCTGGTTACGGATGGAAACTCGGGCGTGGGTCCAGGTTCATTAAAAGAATCGTTAAACTCGCTGCACCAACGCACCGCAGGCAATGCCTTTCCCCTGCCGTTTTCATTTCCCGCAAAATTGCATATTGTTTGCATTGCATCGCCGAACGATCCAGGTTTAATTAAATGTATTTAATTTTCGCGAGAGCTGTGCAAGTTTTTCATTTGTTGTATTTTCAGCGGCGCCGCTTTATCAAAAACTAATCGACCTTTGCAGTCCAGATGGCAACCTAATTATGCCTGACAATCAGTTGAATGAAACCACAGTGGCTACAATTTTCCAGAAGCTTGTTGATGATATTTATACAACATTTAAAGGATTGCTAAAATGCGGTCATCTAGAATCAAATATTTTTCTATCACCTGTTCCATTCGTACGTTGATTATTGTTTTAGTAATATTATGTGAATTTATCGATGTTTATTTTTCGTAGCCATACACGCAAGTAACCGACTTTGATTGCAAGACGTATACAATGTCAAATATTCTAGAAGTGTGCGGATTTATTCTCGTTTCTGACATAGGTTCTCCTATGGGTATTAGTAGGCATTTAATCTTGCCGGCGCCAAACAGCAAAGGTAAACTGGCGGTCACCGCCGAGATCGAAATTGATGAGCCAACAGAGGATGATAAAATACCGTCGTTTTGTGTGCTGTTCCACGGAGCATTGAAGGTACAAAATATGGCAGCGCTTGTACAAATAGGTGAAGACTGGTTTGGATTTATTTACTCATGGGCGGATTCAAAGAAAAAATCCAATTTAATGTTGACGATTCTAACCCCCGGCTCGGACAGTGTGCCATGGCTCGGCGATTTAAACAGCTTATATTCAATGGACGGATTATCACCTGATGTATACACCGGCTTTCCGATAAGGGCGACTGAAAAACGTAGCTACTCACAGAATAGCGTTGTTTGGATACGGCAAGCCGGATTGCAATCAGATATACAGAAAATATTGCGGCACGCCAAGAAGCTGCCGGAGAAAACGCAACAGTTCTACAAAGAGCTCAATCGGCTGCGGAAGGCGGCAATACAGCTGGGATTTTTAGATTTGCTAACTGGCTTGGCATTCATTTTTGAGCAAGAATGTACACAGCTTCCGGGCACGGCACATCCAGATTGCGCCCTACAATTAACACACGCTGCTGACGCGCTGCGCAAAACGCAAAATCGGGATGTGAAACACATAATGCCCATGCAAACTAATTATAACACTACTTAGTTTTTATTATTGAAACACATTAACACTTTGTTACAGATAAGCGACTTAAACTTAGGCAATAAAAATAAGTAAATCAAAAATCTAAAGAATATCCCTGTATAATGCAACATTGAAAGTATAATTGGTATTGTATTTGTTGTAAAGTTATTGTAAATCGAAGGTATTTTATAAATGCTATTTGGACTTAAAGAGAGTGCATTAATTGCAAACAAGATCAACCTTTGCAGCGATGTTATTAAGTAAGCAAGATTTAATATCAAACAAAACGTTAGATAATAAACTGTATTGTGCGATTTCTTTTCAAATATATTTTCAATGCTGTTTCTCTTTGAATTGACAAATAGTTTATGAGTTAAAATAAGTATTGAAATGGCAATTAGCAAAAGAGGCACAATGACTCGAAAGGTAACGAGACAGATTTGCGTAAATCGTCCGGAATGCGCATCGATAAAAGCGCAGTACGTTGTATTGTTATCATAATTCTTTAAAGTGGTCGTTAAAGTATATTGCGGTATGCTGATTGACAATGCAATGCACCATACTAAAATGCATGGAATTATTACCGACAGCTTCTTTCGCTTGTTTCGATAATCGACGGTCATGTTTCTCGAATCCCTAACCAAACACTCATTCGACGCATCGCAAGAGGTAAGCGGATTACGACTTCGTGATTCTCGTTCATCCAATTTCAAATTGCTCAACGATATTGTATGAAAATTGAGCGCAATGATTAAGTACAGAATTAATGCGTTCGTTAGCACTTCACTACCAGCGTAGAGCGGACACAATTCGCTCGAAAATATCCATCGTTCCGATCTGATACTCCATATTTCAATGAAACACACAAGCGTTGATAAAACATCGAGCGCTGATAATTGAAATATGATCGATAATGTGCCTATAAGTAAGTAAGTGAGTAGTAGAGTAAATAATTATCTAAAAAACACAAAAATTTTAAAAGCATGTGATGTGTGTGATTATTATTACCGTTTCGTTTGCTTTGTAAGAGCGCCAAAAACGATGTCGAGTTAAATATTGCGCCCAAAATCACATTGCCAAAATATATCGTCAATATCCACGTTGATAAACCACTGTTTTTATTAAACACTGGCGTTGCTGCTGTTTGATTATAATAAATCGTCTCTGATATGTTGTTGTCTGTGTACGTATCATTTTCGTTCATGTTTCGAACTGGTACTGGCGTTAAAAGTGCGTTGAATCTAAATGTGCGTCTAGTAATTTTGTCACTTAAATTAAAACAAAGGCGGTGCATTAATTTTTTACAATATCAATTTATGAAAATAAATTTAAACATTTCAACCAATCAAATACGAAATGACAAACTAATTAATTAATTAATTAAAAATTTTATTGCGATTTAATTGCAATTTAACGGCAAATATTTCTATTAAACGCATTTATATATATTTAATAATTAGTAATTTTGGCAATCGGAACAATTTTTAATGCAAATTAAATCAATGCAATTTATTTAAATAAAATAATTATTATTTCCTGCATTTAAAAATGAACACCCGCCTATGGTGGAATGAAAAAGCACAAAAAGGAAGTAGATGCGTCTCGAAATGTATTGGAAGCCACATGTACACATATATAAATGCAATTTGAGAGCTATTTTAAGTCGTACATTCTCTCGTTGTCTAAGTACCCTGATTGTAAAATTAGACACATTTTAAAATAAACGAAACAACTATCGGATTATCAAATATCAATTAAAATGTTTTAAAAAGGTGCAACGAACACATTTTGTGCGAATAAACACAAAGTTTGCAATAATTTTAAATTGCAACTCTTTTATGAATTAAAAACGGTTTAGTTGGCATTTATTAAATATTTGTTTGTATTTACAGTTTTTTATTATTATAATTCATATACAAAATGATTAAAAAGCACCGCACAATTGCTACTCCCCTATCCCTTATGTTTTAATGAAAATGTGTCGTTTGCATATTACAGATCAGTAGTTTCCAAACTGTGAGGCGCGACTCCCTAGGGGGACACAAGACTATTGTAAAGACGGCGTGTAATTGTATAAGAAAAAATTACAAATTCTACCATTCTAAATATGCTATAAACATCAAAACAAAAAAAAGAGGGACGTAAATTAAAAAAAAAATTACTGAATTAAGCCCATACTATTTAAGATATCAACTTAAATCATACACATACACTGAAACAGATTGTTCTAAATCTAAAACAAATAGTCAAAAATGACATAAAAACAATATTGGAACATGATGACTATAATTTAACACAATATAATATAATATAGGTATTAATAAATTGATTAGTAATCTAAAAATAATTATAATGAAAGGTCAATTACACAAAAATAATATATAATGCATATTTCTGACGTAACAAATATATATTATACTCGTATATCAATGTAATTTAAAGCGCAAATTTAGTAGTTTGGATAGGTTCGTGTATATCAAGAGACATTCTTATACTGATAAACTTTGTTAGTAGCCGTAAAGTCGTTGTTAACGGCACATCACAATCTCAAAATGAAAGTGTTAAAGGGGCTCAGTGTACCGATGTGCGTGGTTGTGTTATTCAGCTTTGAATTAAGTTGATATGTTAAACAATAAGGACTTAATATGAAATACGTTAAAGACAAAATTTCCCACAACTTGGATAAAAACAAGTAAAAAAATATGGCCTCCTTCATTGAAGAGAAGTGTTTTGGAAATGGAAAATAAAAAAAATTTTAAGTATATCAATTAATGTAACTTGCTTTCTAGGCTTTCTTTGGATTATGTCAATTTTAAAATCATAAAATTTGATGGTAAAAAAAGCTTTAGATCTAATAAACTGTAGTAAACCTTAGAAAACAAATTATTCATCGGATATTAATAAAAAATTATACAATTTGCAAAGCAATAACTGGACAAAGCCGAGAATCTTTAGGGTAATATTCCAAGCTACGGATTTTACCATAAATAGAACTGGACGTTAACTCTTACTCGTACTTAAGAGCAATAGCCTTAAGTACTGAAATGATATGCAAATCATAGATACGTTGTTATTGGTGTTAAGTACGAATATGAATTAATGACCAGTTGCTATTCATGGCAAAATCTGTAATATGGAACACCACCTTCGAACTGAAAAGAAATATAATTGTTACAAACGGATTGAATTAAAAACTGTTTTTTTTTTGAAAACATAATTTATTTTAGTTTCTGTAATCACAATTGTTTTTATATTAAATGAAACATTTTTAAACTTTTACAAAATCACATTCTAAAACATTTCTAGTATCTATACATTCATTCTCTTCTTATAATAATAAAAAAAGTATTCTTACAATTTCAAAATGTTTCACTTAAAATGATTTATTAGTAATTTTCTAAAAAAGTTTAAATGTATTTGTCTCCTAAATATTTCCATTAGAAGAACGTATTTGCTTTTATTTTTATTTAAACAGAAATTAAATATATTGTAATTTTGATCCGTAAAAGTATCATTTAAATGCATGTACTGAGAAATTCTTAAAATATCACTCACATACATCGCTAACCATTTTCTCCATATCAATATCTGCAATGTCAGCTTCCTCAGAATGATAACCATTAACTGTCTTGTCGGATTTACTAATGTCTACATCCATACTATTATTCGTCACCTCCTCATCCTCTTCAACACTTTTCGGAGGCTTCAAATTAAGCAACATATCTTTCAACGTGTCATAAACCTTCTTAAACGAATCCAGCGAACTATGTATATTTCTTTTATTACTACTTCGCGATCGCTTCTCAGAACTCTCATTTTCCAAGTCCAACATCCATCGTTCACACTGTTCCATTATCTCATGCCGCTTAATATAAAAATGAGTATAAATCACTTCCTTAAAGCATGGGCATGGATTAATTAATTGTTCTAACATTGCCCATCGTACAGTCGCTTGATACACATTCGCATTGTACTCTTTCGAACTTTGAGTGCCGGCTGGCGTACCTCGTGACCGTTCATATCCCGGCTCATTAAAATACGGTTCCGGAACTAATATTAACGATTGAATTGATACTAAAACTTGAAGGAAACTCGACGTTTGTGCGTTCCATTTCTCCTCAGGCCGTCCATGCCACGTATTCAAAACGGATAGGCATACTTTTCCATCGCTATATAAATTAGGATTAAATCTAACACTACGATGACCGGTTGTTTCCAGATTTATCATCATTGGTGCTAAGGGGTAATCGGGTGGAAAGTATACGTCAAATTCGAAACATCCATTTGCGTACGGTGTATCAGCTGGACCTGTTATTAATACTTTCATGATATCTAATCTATCGGTATCACAACGAACAAATACAGAACTGCTATGACTTAGTGGTAGACTAGTGGCTAATGTAACTGCTTCTTGCGCTAAACGTTTTACTCGCGCTGGATGCGATGACTCGCCAGCTGAACGAGCGTTACTCTCATAGTGATGTGATATAACAAATTTATAACCACCCTCGGGCAATTCTTGTATCATTTCATATGTATCTGCAAGACAAATTCAGCGTGTAAATTGAAACTATCTAAGAAAAAAAATCTATATCTAATAATTACCAAATTGCATTCGTTTCATAATCTTTAAGTATTGCTCTTCGGGTGATATCGATATTTGTTTATCTATTCCCGTTTCCTTCGAATGAACCGCCTCGGCATCAATTAGTTTATCGGTGGCTTCGCATACCAAAAGGGTTGTTTGTTGAATATCAGGCATTAGAGTAGCCAATCCTTCATCTCGTTCCATCTCGAGTAACTCGACAACTTTATATTTAAATTTGGCACTGGATAGTTTATTACTATTTGATCTGAAATAAAATTGTTGTTGATTGCTGTTACATCAAATTTGAAAGTGCAATCTGATAGCTTATAATATATAAACTGGCTGATA
Source organism: Adinopsis sp. GC000173 (assembly GCA_030264715.1). Taxonomy (NCBI): domain Eukaryota; kingdom Metazoa; phylum Arthropoda; class Insecta; order Coleoptera; family Staphylinidae; genus Adinopsis; species Adinopsis sp. GC000173. Next base: position 23,839 of record JARJDW010022527.1, on the reverse strand, counting down.
TTTCACTAGTGTAATTATCGCTTGAGTTAAATTTAAAAGTATTATAGTTCAATTTTCTATTCGAATACAAATTCTTGTATAATTTAAAATAAACATGAAATTTCAACACTCGAGAATTACCATTTGAAATTATCTGATAATTTTACTAGTTCTGGTATTTTGCTAATTTACTCACTTTTTAGTTGCTTTTTGCGCATGAGCTGATTTCAACTTGGAAGCATATGTATCTACACAGGTATTCATATTCTTCAACAGCGTGCTTATTGAAGGACCTTTACTAGTTCCTTGAGGTAGTAATAATTTAACCAACTGGCAACTAACAGCCATCGCTCTTAGTAATTCTAAGGCAGCCTTATATAATGGAATGTGCCGAGCCATATCTAATACTGTAATTAAAAAAAATTAATTTAAAATTTATCTTTTATATTTTGAAAAAATAATTTTACCTGAATCATTTCTTAAATATGAACTTAACGCTGGTAATAAAGCACTATTAGCTAAAAGGTCTTCAAAAATTGGTGGCAAAATACGCGATGATAATTCCTCACATTCTTTGCCGCCAGGATTGATATAACTTGATAAAACTTGCAATAAAACAGTAACATGCTCTTCTTCACTACGTTGTTTTAAGAGTGCTTGTTCAACATTCCAGCTTTGTTGTGTTGATCCAGTTCCAAAGCCAGTACCTAATAAAAATATTATAAGTAAATAATAAACAAGTAAAACAAATATTTTACAGATTTAATAATAGTTGCTATTAAAAATGAGTAATTACCTTTGGCCCAATATAATTGTCCTTTTTCATCCTTCGCTTTGCTATCCCTTTGGTGCGAACTTTGAGTTTGATGGGTAAATATCCCCAAACAGGCAAGCAACAAATGAACAACACCAGTTGTAATGCTCAATCGTCGCAGAACGGTGCCATCGTCCGTTGACAATGGCGTACTTTCATATAGCTTTCGTAGCACTTCAAATGGTAACGTCGGTAATGAATCTGCCACTGGCCCTTGGAATATATTAACGCCTTCACCATCATCTGTTACGCCCAATACTAGGCGAAGCAAACATAATGCTTTTTTCATATCACGTAAAAGCACCTCTGCGTAGCCTGGTAAACGTAAAAATAGTCCAAATGCAGTGAGCGAATGTGGTGGAATAGATTGCATTGCACCTGAAACTTTCATGGGTGTACTCGTTCCAGGACATTCTTCAATATCTTCATAGATTATATCGTCGCTTCCTATGAATTAATATGATAAAATTTAATGATTTCATTGCAAGTGTAAAATGATTACAACATACCATCAACTTTAATCCAATCTGATTCCGATTGATCGTTAACAACTGTTTTGTCATGTGATGACGTTCGTATTGTTTCAGGGTAAACTGTTGGCAAATGTTGTGCTAGCAAAGCTAAACCGCCCATTGAACTAAACACTTGCAGCGTACTGCTTAAAGTTGTCTGCTGCTTATCCTTACTTAAGGTACTGACCTTAATTTTAGCATTTTCTTCCTCGCCATCTGTAATTAATAAAACAATATAATAAATAAATTTAATTGTTAACTGAATTTCACACTTACTCTTATTGTTGCATATGGTTAAATGTAAGCAGGTTATATCACAATAAATACCATTTTCTTCAATCATTTGTAGTATTTGTGCTAAAGTTAGCGATAGTGATAATGGTTGTTCGGATAATGTTAAACATTTCACGACTTTTCCTTCGATAACATCATTCACATTATTTTCATTACCCGTGTACCGCTTCTTTTTCAAGATGGGAGTTGAGGTAACTGCGTTTTTGAAATCTTTGACACGCTTATCTTTCGCTGTCACTCCCGCGGCCACACTTAGATCAGAATCGTCGGAAATGAATGACAATGTCTTCAAATAACCGATTTTGTTTAAATTTTCCTTTTTGGTTGTTGTCGCTTCCATTTTAAGCGTGGGTGAAAATGAGATGTATTGCTCCAGAATATCAGCGATTGTAGTGTTCGTGCTGAGATAAAGTAGCGCTCGATCGTGGGTCTGCTTGAAGGCAGGATGGAGTGGTAAATATGGATGTAAAACGGTGGAATTTTTATACAATGTTTCATCGGCTTTTATGCTAACTGGTATTTTTTCATTCTCTAGGAGTAATTGCAAGATTAAGCGTCGCAAAAATCCGGATATACCATTGCTTTGCTTGGATATCACGTCGCAAAGCACTCTCGCTAATAGCGCTTGATTTCTGTTATGACACAAACAACATTTTGATAAGAACCGCACGCAAATCTCCTCCAAAAATGTGTGATCTTCCGAGTATAGTACCGAATTTTGCGTCGCACTCGTCGTTTTACAGAGAAATTCTAGCAACGGCAACCAGAATTTTGACCCCTCTTCGGATCCAAGCCAATCACGCATTAATTTTTCTTCGCTTATGTCCGCGAAAAACTTTAAGATCGCTGTCACATCTTTCAGGTTACACATCGGAGCACCGATAGTCAATCCGTTACAATAATCCAAAATGATATTGTTTAGAAGTTGTGGTAATCGCGAGTCGAGTAACTGTTGTATGGCAGTAGGCGATCGTGCAACTAAAGCGATTGTTTCTAACGTTTCGTTTGATAAATAGATATCCTGTACATCTTTAATGATCAGCCGTTCATACCACTCTGAGCTATATGCGAACGTTTGCTTTCTATCGTCCGTCATGCCTTTTGAATCTTTGCGATCGTCCGAAATCGATGCATCGTGATCGGTACTTTCATTAGGTATTAAAACACCCATGTTCTGAAGTAGCAAGGGAAAGAATTCGATTCGCACGTAGCAGAATGAGCAGAGCAGTGAATCTATTGTACATTTTAAAGCGTTTACGTTATCTCTTACCAGTAAACTAAATTCAAAGATACTATTAAATAACTCTAACGTTATCATGCTGCCCAGATCGCATTGGATATTTGATTCTTTAGCATGCCATATGATTGAGGCGATGATCGATATATAAGCGGATGTGCATAATGAAGTATTCTTCGAAGAAATGACGCGTTGTGTTGTAGCTTGCAACCAATTTAAAATCAACGCGATGCGATGAACTGTATTTTCGTCCTGAAAACAGAACATCAAAGATGTTTATTACAATTCTTATAATTATTAAATTACAACAAATTATTTGTGTGATTGAAAATAGATTAAGCGCAATAGGGGCATTGACTGACAGGTGTTACTTTATTAAAATTCAACGATTTATATTATACTGATCAGAAAAAAAGTACTTATAGGTTTGTTCGTGATGGTTCGTCCAGAACTTCTTAAGTACAACTGAGACTGCGCAAATAGCATTTTGTAAACTGCGCAGTCTCCGTTAGTTCCGGACACTTATTTTAATTAAAAGAAAATCTTAGATATTTTTCATAATAATTGATAAAACAACTTACTTCAAAGCCACAAATTGTGTAAAGTAATTCACAAGCTGATTGTGCACCCGATGCATTCATCAGCAATTTTCCGCTGCCAAAATTAAATAGTACGCTTGGTTCGCTCACATTCGATCTGCTATCCAATAACATCATAATAGTTTGAAGGCTATTTTCACGACTGAACAAGCTCAATTCGCATAGCACCTTCGCCAGATTGCCGAGATATAAGGCCGGTATATGTGTCGGTACCAATAAAAGTCCACAACACGTCGTTAATAAATCGGGTATTTTTGTTGCCTGGTCGATAATCTGCTTTTGAAGATTAGAATTTTCTGATAGCGTGCAGCAATGGTAAAATAATCGTAACCAGCCTAAGCTGTATCGACAATGGGATTCGTCCTCAAAGAAGTCGGTGATTTCCTGCTTCATATTGCCGCCGAATGCTGACGTGCCTAATAATCTAATTTGTGATAGGCCAATGTTACTTGCATCGCGCGGTTTATACAGACGTATTTGCACGCAATTTATAACTTCGGGTGATGGTAAATGAAGACGAATATATGACATTCCACTAGTTGGCAGTGGAGGACAAGCAGGTACTAATCTCGATAAACCATCTGATGATATCTAAATTAAATCAAAGAGCAAATTTTTAAGTCATTCTTAATAAATTTAAATTTAATGTATTTACCTCCAGTGATACGGCTGATGGGCATGTAGCTAATGATCCATGATGTGGTTGAATATGAACTTCCCGAAGTAAAATGGCACTCGGCAGTTCAATTGTTAAATCCGTATGTGATTCTTCGGGATAGAAGTGATAGGACCATTGAGGTGCTCTTGCGCGACGATGCGCTGCTTGGCCACCCTGTATTAGAATGTCTGGAGAATGGCTTGACGTAGAGGTAGAACATCTTATAAATCCTTGAGGAGCAAAATTGACTAAATTCAAATTGTTTTCTAGATTAGCTTGTTGTTGTTTTTTAGTATTTGAAGGCACACCAATTGCACTTGCATCAGTCTTGGACGTTTGTCCAACAAAATGTTGCATGACAAGAGCAACATTTCCCAATGCTGATATAGTATTTGGGGCATTACTGCTAGTAACTAAACTCTTACATAATGTTTCTATTCCACCTAAAAATACAAATATATTTTATTATTATTATCTATAAAACATGAATCTAAATCAAAAACTTACCAGATTCTAAAAATATTTTCAACGAATCTTGTGAATCAAGTACTTGAATAATAAACCATATCAAAGGTTCACTCAACTGAGGCGTTTGTGATAAGAACATTAACAATGGCTCGATAATAAGAACTTTTTTAGATGCTTTTCTTGATAAACATGATAATAGATTGAAAACTGCATCACCTACGCTCCCCGACTCTTTAAAGTTTGCTGGAATCATACTCTAAAAAACAACAACAATTAGGTTTCAAATGACACAAACAACATTTCTGATTTCATTACCGGATTGCTTAGACAAGTATAGGAGATCATAGATAATGAAGTAACTTTATGCGTAGCTAACGATTTACATAAACGTATTACACTAGGATGATGCTGTAAAATAGTATCAGCTAAACAGGGAACAGAGGGATTGCTCCTAAATGCGTCTTGCTGTTGTTGTTCAGCCTTGCTCTCATCTGTTTGTGATGATGGTTGCGGTTCAGTTTCCATGAAATCCTAGAAATACACAACGAAAATATATATTGTACTACTATAAAATACAAAGTGATAGAAATGTACCTGCTGAACACTAGGTGTTAATGGGGTTTGTACTAAGCTTGACAACAACTTCAATAAATATATTAACAGAACGTCCCAAGAAACTGGCTTATCTTGTTTATTATTTTCCGTCCCCAAAACAGATGCAAAAATTCCACTAAACGTATTCGTCGTTGGACTTAAACGTTCACCAATATTAACACACTTAATTCTTTCGACATTTGTAACATGTGATAATACTAACAGAGCTACAAACAATATATTATTTTAAGAATGCATAATAAGAAAAAATAAACTTAGAAAATACCTGTGCTCTCAAAAATACTCATTGCAATACTTAAATCGGCATTATTGTAATCTAAATTACTTAGTGATTGTAAGAATTTACATTGACAGTCGAGCGGTCCCAACTTATAATTCAAGCAACCCATCGGCTGTACCAGTTGATATATTACTTTCAGCATAAAACTTTTCAATTTATTGCCAGGCACGCTTGTTACATTCGTAACATCGCAGCGCATTTCCAATCTCAGAATGAAGTCATGCATAGCTTTACACAAGCCAGGTCCCGCCTGCGAATGTAATAAATCATACATTTAGATTTATCGATGGATGATGTTAGTTGATATTCTATAGTTACTAAAAGTTGAAATAAATATTTAACTTACCAATCCTTTTTCGCAGAATTGAACGCCACTACCGGATAGCAATCGAACAAACATCTGTACGAAATCTTTATGATTAAGTATAATTCCAGTTTTGCCAAACAATCGACACATATCAATGTCATCGTCTATTTCAACAAGATTTCCTTGTGAAACATTACACATCAGCGTTAGAATCTGCAAAGCCGAACACCATGTACGCAACGATAGATCAGAGCACCATGAAATAGTTGTAATTAATGAGCATATCGATTCATTGTTGAGTGGTATAAATGGAATCGTTGACGGATTAAATTTATCCGTTTCGGCGGTACAATTCAACGTCAGCCAAAGTTGTAGAATATGTTCGATTTTCGACGCCGATTGATGCTCTAAATTAGTAAACAATCCATCGAAGCAATTCGTAAACATGGTGGTGCTATTATTGGTAACACGCGGCGACAGAAGATTTGATATTAAATGATCAGGCCATTTTGGTATCTTGCACTCCATCTCAACAACATTGGCCGGCGTATTGATGTTTTGGATTAGCGTGTAGGTGTTGAATAAGAGTAAACGTCGCAATGTCACTTCAGCTTGTGCCTCAACACTCAAATCTAAACGCTGATCCATTGCACACGAGCTGCCGCAATTCGATAGAGACGATTTGGTGTTTTTCTTCAAAATCGTTCGTCCGCGCTCCAAGATTTCATCGAGGAAATCTTCCACCTCCGAGTCGTCCGAATCGATGAAGAATGGCACGTTATTGTTATTAACGGGTGTGCTTGTTTTCACTGCCTGTTCTGTGAGTATCGTATCTTCAATATCGAAGCTCTCGCACAGAGATTTAACATCTCTTAAAATTTCTGTTAAAGAGATTTCTTCTATATGTTAATGTTATTTGCCAGATACATTTTTAACGCTTACCGGAAGTCCAGCTCGTTGACGGAATTTGGATATCGCATTCGCATGGCGTTACTTTTCCGACATCTAGTATATCTTGAAGCAAGCAGGAGAGGGCATGCGTTGCAAATGGAAGTTCCGAATGTATGCACAAGTTAATTAGTCTTAATAAAGTGTCTTCGCTAAAATATTCTTCAATTGCTAGGTTACTCATTTTTACTAAGCGTGCTATGACCTAAATAAGAAGAATTGATTATGTAATTGGAGCATTAAATAAATCTTTAAGCTTACCTTGCATGAAAGTACAAATAAATCGGCGCTACAAGAATGGTCAATTAATAGCAACAGTTGAAGTAAACTTTTAACCACTGTTAAACTATGTCTTGGATCTATAAATTGTGGATCTGACACATGTACACCTTTCTCGCTATTGGAATCAGGCGTTTCACGTCGACGTTTTCCAAGTGTTTTGCCGCTCGATGCACAATTATCGTTACATTTATTGTCTTTCTTGCGTAGATTCTTTAACTTACTAAAGAACCCATCTGGCCCGCTAAGTGCTTGCTCTAAATCGTGACGGAAGCTTTGTGTTTGACTTGTCAATGTCGATAAAACCTGCAAAAGCACATTAATTATATCTGTATTATTGAATGTTTAAATGATAGTACTTGTGATGAATTTTGAAGGCTTTTAGCGTTATAATCGATGTTATCCAACTGCTGTTTATACAACAACAATCGCTTTTGTAGCTTCTTTCTGTAGGAAGTATTATTTGAGCTAGAATTTTCTGCCTTGCCTACAATCTCGCCCGTTACCCAATCCCATCGCGTGCTATTCACACGCGCATTCTTCGATAAATCTAATTGCAACGATAAGAACAATAACAACCATCCTAAGAGCGATAAATCAATAGTGATGCCGAGCAGCGTTTTTCTGTTAGTTGTAAGCGGATGTAGCGTTTCCGCTATCACCTTCAATGTTGCATCGAGTGCAACACTCCGTTCCGAACATCGTTTCACCAGATAGCAAAGCAGAATAAACACCTTATCTTGCGGAAATTTACCGGTCGATGTAGATGAGAACATTTCAGCCAATGTATCTGATAAAAATATTCCCCAGAACGTTTTCTTGCGACACGCATGATCAAGCACCATTGCCGTGAGGAATTGCAAATGTGAGCGTTGCGATATACAGAAGCCTTTAAAAAGAATTTCGCATGTAGGTAATGCGATTTTCGGAACATTATCAACAAATAGTAAAATTTCTAATAAAACTTCTGATATCAATCGCAGCTTATCGCGACAAACTTGTGTGCCTTGACCTGTTGCCGGCATGGTTGTTTTGTTTAAGGCCCTTTCAATGCGATTCATCACATTTAATACGGTATTTAACTGTCGTTGGTACGTTATAGCTTCCTACAATAAAAAAAATAATTATGAAATGTTTATTATGAAGCATTTCATAACATTACCTGGTAGGCGTTGAAAATCTTCACATTATCATATGTGGTGCAATTGCTCTTATCTTTCATGATGTCCATGTATGCATTTAAATGTTCTGTATTACTAGCATCCGACATGAGAAGCGGCTGCAGAAGATTCTTCAATTTGGAGCAAGCTAAACTATATCGACATGACACATCCTCAAACAGCACGGATAATACATTAACCTGTTTTTCCAAATCAGATACAGTTGGTGCATTGCATGGTTGTGTGGAATCCAATGGAACTTCGTCGGGTAAGATGATCAAATGTCCATAGAAACTACCTATTGGAATGCGGCAGCGTGTTGATGACATTCCATATCTCCCAACAGCAGTAATCTAAAATCAAGAAATTTATTTAACAAAATGTACTCGATTGTAATATAACGTTCCAACTACCTTCAAGTATCTACACAAAGGCGGCGGTTGTAAGTCGCAAAGGATTAGATTTTTATTGCTAATATCGGTAGCAACAATAAGTCGTTGCGTATCAATATCCTCTCCTTTCAACCAGATATCGATACTGATTGATAGCAATTCGATGCAAGATGGCAAAAATACGTCAGTTAACAGCACTGGTTGGCCGAAATCGATCGTTACGAATCTTCTAGCCCCGGAGTGCATACGATCAACGACAATAACTTGCGGAGAAGGTGCCATAAGTAACTGTTGCCAAGGTAGCGCTTTGCTCTGCGTTCCCATATTATCACTAGGTGATTTTGGCATCTTACTTCCCATAAGTGTTTCATCATTTGTCATATCGCCATCCGCGCTCTCTTCAACTAAAATATGTTTTATGTAGCAGAAAAAGAATAATTTATCAAATTTTATATCACTTACACATTTTTATGCAATCCTCACTCTTGATTATTACTTTGAACAAATTATCAACAGTGACATTCGGATTAAATGTTTCCTGACTTCCACTTTCTTCGCAATTGTTGTTGAAAAACGATTCGTCCACCTTTTTGGTTCCGTTGGAAGCAACATGCGTGACCGTGATAGGAACAACATTGTGAATTACACTGCCCGCATTTGCGTCGGCTCGCTCAACACGCGTTCCATCACTGGCGGTCACACAAACAAAATGTAACGGTTCCGTTTCCAACAATCCTCTAAACATCATCGCTGGCATGATGTGTTTCAATTTCGGCTTGCTTTCACCGACGTTCAACAGCACATCCTTCGCGTCCAGATACTCCTTGTTAAATGCAAAATTTGAATGAAAATCGGTCGCGTGTGTGATATTTTCACCAGATACGATCGATGCGTAGGTGACGGTTGAACTTGTCGCCTTCATCAAGATCGGTGGATCAATATCGAATAATTCGGGTTCCAATGGTGTGCCGTACAAACCAAAGCGACTTCGTAGTATGAGATGATATGGATTTGTAGTGTTGATAAATTGTTGTGCGATATCAGTTAATATTTCTATACACCTAGCATTTAATTGCTTAACTAATTCATTACTTTTTGCCACCTTATTTATAAGCATTGCCATCCAATGTAGCGCACCGGATGATTTTACATCATAAATATTATTGATTAATTCTAATAATGCGGTTAAAATTGCAGCGTCGAATTTGTCGTTCGAAGTGTCGTGCAAAAGATTTGCTCCACTAAAAATTGATTCAAGTAAATTAATATTAAGAACAAAAAACCAAGGAGGTGATACTTACTCAGAACAAATAATTAAAAACTTGACACATTTATGTGCAATACTTCGATCCGCCAACAGCAAACAACTTTTCAACAAACTGGTTAAATTCGTTTCAACGCAACTAATAAATTCGTACTGTTGAACTGGCGCCTCACCATTGCAAGTTCGATTCCTAGTCAATCGCACCGATGCGATCCAATTCAGAACATCTAATGCCAGATGCTGTTCTTGCTTATTGTTCGAATACGTCGCCGTGCACAGTAAGCAGTGCACGAATGAATTCGATTCGAGCATTGAACATCTCTGGGTCTTCTCGTGCGGCAGGTCTGTGTACATACTGTTATACACACTAATTGTTAGTTTATGTAAGCAATCACAACCCATATATTCATTTGTTATAGCGCTTAGTGAGCGTCGTATGCGTGCACAGTTTAAAATGCGCGCATCGTCCTTACTGCACACCGACTTGATATGCAGCAAAAGATTCCGACTGCGCGTTTTGAATAGTTTAGGACTAGTTAGTGTAACACAACCAGATTGTTCAGTAAGATCAAGGCAAGTTGATATATCAATGGGGCCGGCCAGGATTTCAGCATTGTGGGCGCGCAGATACTCCTGACTGATGACAGGATTTCGTACGCCTTGCAACTGATCGAACGATATTGCTTCATCAACGGAAAACTTAACATCCTTCCGATGCCCAATGCTCGACGAATTCTGCTTCAATAGCGTAAACTCGACTTTGGGTATCGTGCCGGAACCATGCAACGTAAAACTAACATCCACATGCCCAATATTTGTCGGTGATGGAAGCGTTATTTCAAATATGTGCTCGTCCCACGTTGTCGTATCAGTTTGTAATCGCCATGTTTTGATATTCTGATCTTTGTCTTTGTGGATTTGCGGTGGATGGCGACGTTGGCGTTGGGCTTGTTGCATCTCACTCCAGCATGGCGGGACGACTAAATTGAAGCCGCCCTTGTATTGTTCAAAGTTGCACAGCTGATGAAGTTTTTTCAATTCGGCATAAGGGATGATTTCCGGCGGCTCGAAGAAGTAGCGTGATAGTTCTGAATTTTCAGCAATATCGTTGAGTTGCGTGCTCATGCCGGCGCAGTCCATATTGAATGTGAGCAGGTCTTCGTCATCGTGCTCTTCGATCGAATCGTTATCTGTATCATTGAGTGCGTAAAAGTGTAATGATCCTTTTTCTGTAGAAGCACATAATCTTTCTAAACCTAAAATTAAAAATATATTGTAACGCTGAATGTTTAAGACAAAAGGTAAAAATATAGGAAAGTTGAATAATAGACGTACACTGCCACAGGGCATACAATAAATAGTTAAAAAATATATGTATGTAAAAAATCGGTATTGTTTATATTTTATGCCAATTACTGTGCTAAAGAGAACACTTTCTTTAAAAAAAAAACTTTGCAACAGTGTGTGTATATTATTTTGCTATATTTTTAATAAAATCGATATTCTTAATAAGAACATAATTCAAAATAGACAAAAACACATATTCCCATAAGATTCATATAAGACGTAAAAGAAGGGAAGAATCGGATTGAATAGTAATATAAGACAGCAATTTCGAAAATATACGCCGCGCCACCCTGACGACCTTCGACATCTTTAAAAAGACCCAGGTTATATTGCAAAACGTCATAAATAGCGTTTTCAAGTTGTTACTTTGGCGTAATGCAATTGCCCTGTCGAGAATGCACTGAGTGCAGTGTCAAACGCTACGACAGTGCAGACACCATAGCTGAATAGTTTTGAAATAAAAATCATATTGACAGAATTGATAAGTTTGACATCAGAGTATATGTCTATAGTTTTTACCAAACACGGTGAGCAAAATGTGCATCAAACATGCACCATAAGGGAGTAAGCTACTAATGTGAATGTACTGCTCCCAAATGGATTATCCTACGCCCGAAACTTGAAAACGCTACTCTGTCAGGAGGGTACACTCAAAGTGCAGAGATGAATAGCAACTTGAAATCGCTAATAATTACGAATGAACTAATGCGTTTGACTTATGACGCGTTAAAAATTTTGCGATAAGTTAAGATAATTGTGACTAAGGTAAGGTAACTCTGATAAGATAGAAATAAAAAAATACGTACTATTACAATATACAGCAGATACAAATTTTTCCACTTCAAGCTTAGCGACTGCAACAGTCTTTAATGTAACCAATTCGATGATGCGCACTGCTCCGTCAGCGCACACCATTATTAACAATCCATCGACTCCTCTCAACGTACATTCAGCATTTTTATCAACAAACGATATCACGTTCAGCTCTAATGGTTTCTCATTGAAATTTAACTCTCTACTTAGAATTGGCTCCTCGTTAACTTTCACCATTTTATCGGAAAAATTCAACTGATACAAGATCAGAACCGAATTCTTCATATCACATATGGATTTAAGCACAACTAAAATGTGATGTCCATCCTGGCTTGGTATGATGTCGGAGATGATCAAATCTTGGCGATGTTTGTAGATTTCTGGTATCGAAATGCATTGCACAGCCCGGGAGTAATTTAGCTTCTTATTCGACTTTGAATTTTGCAGATCGGAAATGTGATCGGAAATGCTCTTCTCGTTCATCTCGGAATGGATACCGTGCAAATATAAAAAGTCGGGAATGATCAGCGAGGTGGATTGTGTCGAATCGGTTTCGGTGGTTTGCATATCCATTTGCAAAACACGCGGACCGCTGTGCTGTTTTTGCGCGGTGCGTGTCGGCGGAGGTATAAATATCTCATCGCTCTCTCCCGGAATCCAATTCTGGTACAAAAACAAATCCTGCTGCATCATTTTCGCCTGCACGGCAAGCTCCTTGTAGCTCACGACGGGTGACAGTGATTCCTGATGCTCAAACAGCGGAAACGACATTTTGTTGGTTAGATTTTCGTTCGGTTTATTAATTTCAGCGCTCTCGGTCTGATCTTCAATCACGGTCAAATCTTTAGTATATTGAAAATCGTACACGACAAGATATAGGCAACTGCTTTTTGATGAACAATCCTGGCTGTCGTCCACCTCCATTATTAGTTTATCGTTTTTAGACTGATTGTTTGCACTTAATGTATCGGAACATCGTATGAATAAACCACATATAATTGAAGGTCTAGGAACTACTTGTGTACTCTTAGTTGATATTAAGTCGTTCGACTTTTTATCACCGACGATTGTTAGGGCCGTTATTTTCTTTTCGGTTAGGTTTTTACCTAAAACAAATATTCCATTTGCTTAAAATTAATACTTGCCTTTTCTTAAAATCATCTTATTAATCTTATATATAGAGTATTCTACTCAGGGGTGGGCATGTGATTCATATCTCGGACTTAATTATTTTTTGATACAAATTTGCTCCTCCATATTTTTACAAATTGCCTGCCTGTCGGCGAGAATAGTGATGACACAACTCAAACCTTGCCATTTTTTTTTAAATTAGGCACCAACGTAAATTAAAAATTGACAATTCTGACCAAAACATGTTTCACAATTAAGTTCTCAATACTTACATTCTTTTTAAAAGCTGCATGTGACATTATGCTTGATATGATTTTGAGCGGTTTAAAAGGATACATGTAGAAACGTAACGTAATAACGTTACTTCTCAGTGTTTATAAATTGTATGCCATCGTTTTAAATATTTTGAATTTTTTTCCATTTTTAATAATAAAAATTGTTTATTTTTAAATAGAAAATCAATTTTATATTCCTTTTGAAATATATTCATTTCGAATTGTGTCACTATTCTTACCGACAGGCAAAATTTTGTCAGAAAATGTATAAAAAATTTAAGAATTTTCAATGAAAAACACAAAAATAGCTCGGAAAATGTAAAATTAGCACGTATTGTGTACAAAATGTTGTTTAAATTAACCCAATTAGATAATTAAATAGAAAAAGATAGAGCAAATTGTCTAACCTGGGTGCATATTCTCAGACGTCGTTTTAATATTATATATTGGAAACGACAAACGTCTTTTTAAGTAGAAAGAATACTTATCAACGTAGGCGTGTGAGATAGAATGAACACGAGGATACTAAATATTAAATACGTAAAAAACGTGTGTCGTTTCCAATATACAAAATAACGAGATCCGAGCAAGGGAATATGCACACTACACTTAAAATCTTCACTATTTTCATAAAAATTATAATTCCTTTACATATTGGATTTAATAAATTGGTCCAAAAGTAACAAAATGCATAATAATACTTCAACAATTTGAAGATATCTTAATCTAAAAGGACTTAATAATGTTTTGTCCATTGAAAATTGATACTTCATATAATAAAACATATTTTTTGGTTTGATTAATTTAAAACAGTACTTGTAAAGTGGTAGACTCGATAAATGTATAGAAATTGTGCAATGACTTTTCACATTGTATCTATTTAAAATAGTAATCGGAATATTGATTTCTCCTAAGTGCTTGCATTATGTATTTGAGTAATATTTTATTATCAAAAATGAATTTAAACTAATTATATCCATAATGTAGTTTCATAGTTGTACTACTGCACAATATCATTAGGAATATAAATAATCGTTAATGACGCATTTTAATATATACATACTGAGTTAATCACTTAATTTAAAACTTGTAATGTAATGCGTAATTGTTAATAAAGTCATTTGAGAAACCTGCTACAACAAAAAAAACTATTTGTTTTAGTTATGAAAAATATGGGTCACTCTTTATTATTAATATCGCAATTTTATATATGGGAAGCAATTACAAGTTTATGAGTGGCAATAAAAGCAGTTATAAAATGATTTATGTAAATTTACTTACCCTCCTGCGATTCATATAAAATACCAACAATTCCAAAATCTTGTGTATACTTTTCTAAGAAATACGAGTCATATTGCGTTACGAAAAATGAATGAGTTTGTTTGATCTTTCCAGATATATCAAAAACTGTTATTAATCCTTCACTATTTGCTGTTGCTATAAGATGCGATACAGAACTGGTCCCTATTGTATGTACACCAACTCCCCTAAAAATAAATCATCAACATAGAAATATTAAATATTTCAAAAATGTCTCTTGTTGCAATATGATAAGGTAACGATAATATGGATTAGCTCATCATAATACACTGGTTTAAAACCGGAATTGTAGTTTAGAAGCAAGTTATTAAATAATAACACTCTACTCGAATTGGAAACTTTTTTGCAACAAACATAGCACCTGCTACGTAAACCTGCTTCGGTTACGCTGAATTCAATGACGCAAAACATTTGTTTTTAAATTTTCAGCGTACTCAAATTAGTTCTGTCGAACAGCTCCTACGTTTGATGAATTTTGTATAATTATTTAGAATTAAGCCACAAATATTTGGCCATATTATAAGTTTTTAAAACATTCTTTAGCTAGAATAAACAATAATAGCAGCGTGTTTCTTTTTATAATGGTGAAGTAAAGATTAATCTTTAGAGCTGCCTACGCGCATTCTAAAAAATATTGAAAAAGTTTTTAACTATGGCATGCGTGCGATATTGATCACTTTGCAGCTTCAATTACTTTGATATCTTCATTAATAAAAGCATAATTTAATTTTTCTATAAGATTTGCATTGACGGGTGAAGAATTATATGAAGCCGCCTTAAAAATTCATTTAGCATACATATAAAATTCACAAAAAAAAATCGGTTACCATGTTGACCGCCATGAAACAGAGCATATATGCTTTACAAAAATCGATCTAGTCCACCATATGATTATTAGAGAATTTAATATTAAGTTTCACGTACTTTAAAGAATATTAGCATAAACGCAATTTTTTATTATCAATGTGTGGTCTATTGGTCCATATTTTTTATAAACTGGTGGTGGCGGTCAACATACTAATGCAAATCTATTCGTCCCCTAAATCTATCTGTGCCAATTTGTCGTTAACTACTGCATAGACTGCATTGATAATAATATGCCACAAGAAAAAAATAGTTTTTAATTCGCTGATAATGTATTAACCTCAAAACCACAAAAAATGAAGCTGCCCGTCCTTCAAATTATCACATAATATTAAATTGCTAATAGTACATTTAAATTTTCATATAATTGATATAATTGAAATAAGTTAGCTGAGATAGTGAACAATAATAACAACAAATTCTAATTAAAATAAAATCGATAAAATAGTTCGAATTATGACCTAATGCTAATCTATTAGTTCATTTACCTGTAAGTAGCATCTATTGCTGGATTCGTGGCGTATGTAACTGATAATGGGACATTTTGCGTGTATTCACCCATAACAAAAGGACAATTAGGTGAATGCCTTTCATGCTCACTCCATGGCTCGTCAGTGCGTTCCCAACAAACTAGGCAGACCGAACAGGTGAAACACATCGCTCTGTCATCCCCCGAAGTATTCGGTTGATGGTAGAAACCAGCTTGTGCCATCTGATCCGGCAATGCCCATCTAACAGAAAAGATTCATATTAGAATAAGATAAATTATTAGAATATTCATGCAATTTCATTACTTGTAATCCATATGAGGCCAATGCGAAAATGTTTCGCGTCGTTTTGCTTCGCTAGCCATACATTTTCGATCAGTAACTTGAACAGGCTCATCTAACAATTCCGAAACACGTTCACGTATAGCCGAAGCAACACTGATTTCCGGACTGTGTTGGTTTTTCTTTATTAGATCGCTTATCACAGTATTCGACACATTGCGTAATAACTCTAGAGGTAATTTTAAGCATATTGTATTCCACTGAAATATCAATGAAAAATTAATAATGATGACAACAAACATTTAACATTAACATACTTTTTGGGCCTTAATTCCTTTCTTCGAACGCTTTTGTGCCTCCGTTATTTTGTCATTCAACTGATTTATTATCGAATCTATATTTGGTGATCCAGCTAGACATTCTTTAAAAATAATTGCCTAAAAATGGTATTAGTTGTAATGAAATGAACAAATAGGCTAAGTGTACCGTACCTCCGATATAAGTAATTCTA
This sequence comes from Adinopsis sp. GC000173, assembly GCA_030264715.1. Classification (NCBI taxonomy): domain Eukaryota; kingdom Metazoa; phylum Arthropoda; class Insecta; order Coleoptera; family Staphylinidae; genus Adinopsis; species Adinopsis sp. GC000173. Next base: position 7,002 of record JARJDW010022527.1, on the reverse strand, counting down.
ACTTAATTGTATCTCTGGCACTATCAACCGATTTTTGAAGGATTGTATCTAGTAAAAGAACACCATTGTAATCTGACCTAACACCCAAAGATTGCCCATCACATAACAATACTCTATCTTGACCAGGAATATAACGACAAGTTATGTCATTTTTATTTTGAGCTAGAACATTAAACGCATATTGTAAATTACGCCGTACTTTCGCAAATTTTCTATAAAATAAGCGTTCTTCTGGCAAGTTTCGCTCACCTGACAGGCTAGTGGATTGAAGAACGAAACCGGAATTAACGTCTAACACACGAACAGTATCAGAATTTGTGCAAATTAGAATTACGTTTAGCGTAGGATGATAAATAATTTGTTTTAAATCAGTGTCCGCATTTAAATACCCGTCTTCTTTTAATAAGCAAGGATCCTCAGCCATTTTGCTAAACACATCTTGCGCCATTGAAAGATCACCAATTCAGAATTTTGGCAGCTTGTAACCAACTTCAGATCAAATCATTTTGACTTTCCGACTTTTCTAAATTTCACAATCTCTTTAAGCTACTCACCACCAACAGCGCTGTTGTAACACTCATCAGGCACATCAAAATCAATTTACGTCTTTTATACGAAATTCTGACTTTATCATTTAAAATTTATGAAATAATTCTAAACTATTAATCGTACAAGCTTTTCGATTCTAAAATTTTTTACAGAAAATGCGGACTTGCTTGACGTTAAGAAAAAAAATTATTTCATCTTGCTTCAATTTAATTATTAATTATTAATCTTTTGCTATTTTGTTTTGCAATTTTTATTTATTAGTTCAATAATGTACTGCGTAACAAACGTCTTTTGGAATTTATGGAACTACTAATTTAAAACAAAACAGCAATGACGTTTAACACTTTTAATTTGTACTTTTAATTTTTCTATTAAAATATAGCTGTCGCCATACAACACTAATAATTATTTATTGTTATTATGAAACTTTTTCGTTGCGATTAGCTATATTATTAATTATTTTAAATATTACACTAATATTAAATTATCAATTGATTTTTTTTAAAGATAATACGCAGTGGCAACGAATTTATAAGTTGGTATGAACGCGAGAAAATGATTGGAATGACCGGAATAAATACAACGTAAACATGAAATTGCATAAGCAACTGCTACGCTGCTACTGACCCTACTGACTGCTATTCTGTGTTGAACTGATTCAACTGATTATATTCAGCATTGATATCTCTATTCCTCTTATTCGATTTGTATATCGTGTCTGTTTCCTCTACACAACACTCTGTTGATTCAAATCACAACTTCAATTACGTACAATGTGGATTCTCAATACGTGACATGACAATTGGTAACGTGATTTATTCAAAAACATATTTTTAAGGTGAAATAACATTTTGCAAGAATTGTTTTTAGTCAAATTTGTAAGCATTCTGTTTATTGTTAATCATTAATGAATTATTTATTCTGTACAATTAGTTTTAACATTTTATTTCAAGTAACTTTGTTCTATAATCCGCTTAATATAAATATTTGATTGAATATTAAACTGTTTATCAATATAATTATAATTCGTTTTATTTGTTATTTTTTAGGAGGCAAGATGGAAGGTTAACCAGCAAAACGTAGTTAAATAACAAAGAGAACTATAATGTTTTTATTTCGAAAATTATCTTCAAACCAACAAGAGGTAAATACAAATACAAGTGATAAATGTGATAAAAACGATGATGAATTGAAGTATTTAATTTACGGTGAGTATTATATTACTGATTATAACCTATACATCAATTAATATCTACTGTAATTCCAGACAATTTACGCACTATAAAAGATCCAGAAAAACCCAACACATTAGAAGAACTTAATGTAGTGTATGAAGATGGAATATTTGTAAATATACCCGGTATATAACATAGCTTTTGCGATGAAAGTCACTATTTTAGGTAACGAGGCAAAGTAATGCGGATTATAGTGTGATTCGTGTCGAATTCAATCCAACAGTACCTCATTGTTCGTTAGCAACGCTAATTGGACTTTGCATACGCATCAAATTGGAGCGTAGTATACCGTACAAACTAAAAATGGACATATTTATTAAAAAGGGTGCTCATGCCACGGAGGATGAAAGTATGTAGTACATCACGCATAAATCTAATCAGTTTGTAACATGCACCTTTTTAGTTAACAAACAAATCAATGATAAGGAGCGCATTGCGGCTGCAATGGAAAATCCAAAATTGAAAGAAATGGTGGAGACCTGTATAAAGGAAGACTATTAGATTAATTACTTGCTGGTAATTTGTAATATAAATAAAATGCGTCTATAAACATAAAGATAAATTTGATACTTAAATCGACAAATTATTGAGGTATTGGGTTTCAGTCTTTTCATTACATTGCTGAATACTTTTTACACAGCAGCAAATATTGGCGAGATTCTTTAAAATATCTTTTGTTTTTATTGTGATAAATCAAAGAAAATGGGGAAAGTTACTTCTTATGGGCTTTCTCGCATAATAGTTACAGGATTTTTCTAGAAACACCTATTCCTCGATTTACACGGTATTTTATTACACGATTTTACTTTGTTTTTCAATTTATTTTTGCTAATTTTGTTACACCTTATATTAAAGTAATAATAGAATTAATTAACTAATATAAAAGTGATTTTAAATTTGTGACGAATAACAAATTCGATCTACACTAATTACTTTGGAACTGATCTGCCATGTAAATTGGTGGATAGGTATACTATTTTGAAACTCATGAATTTAGAGCAATACTTAGTTTATCTTGTGATTATTTGCAATCGTTTTTTGTCATTTAAAGTTTTATCTGGTCTGCAACCAAACATTTTGTAATGGTAGAACTATATTTTTTCTGCTAACTATAAATTTAGTAGGATCAATAAAAATACTTTTTTTTGAAAACACATTCAACATTTATTTTGTAACGACATGGTTTTAATAAATAATAATAATAATACAATTACAATTTAATACATATGAATACTATATATATAAAGAGCATCTTAATTAATATTACATTACATTTAATGACTAGTGTTGGAATTCAATTGGAATGACTTTTTCATTTTGTACTTCTAGTTGCGGAATTGAACCTTCCACTGCCAAAACGCCTTCCTTATTGAAAGTTGCTTTCAGGGATGATAGATCAATTCCCGATGGCAATTGGAATTCTTCGGAATATTCATGATACACAAATTTTGTGTCCAACTTCTCTTCGTGCTTGGCGTGAATTTTCAACTTGTTATTGTCCATTTTCACACAAACTTCTTCCGGCTCGAAGAGACTCATATTAATCCGCATATTAAACTTTGATTTATCTTCTAATTGTTTGTCTTGGTTGTTGTTCGTAGTACTAGGTGCTGAATCCTCATCGTTGTTGCAAACTGCCAATCTTTCATTGTGTGCTGGTTTGATTTGATCCATGAGGCAATGCTTCATTAGATGCACCAGTTCATTTTCATCGAAGTCTTCGCAGATGCGGAAATACATCGGAACGTTATTTGTATGGAACAACATTTTCACTAATAATGATCAGTCTTCTTTCTTCAACTCCTTAATTGTAGATGATATAAAATCAACTTGTGTGATAGAAACTTTAGCACAAATTACAATCGTTTAGAGATTCTTAACTCTCAACTTCTCGGTTTGCTTTTTTGAACTGGCGCGTTGCATCGCATTGCCCTCCTTATATATGACGCGTGGAATGATCGCGCATGTTTCCAGAATGTTTAGAAGTTTTCTAGTATTTTCTTGAAAATTTGTATACGTTTTCGATTTGTATTATATTTCTATAATGGTATTTATTTTATTATATTAAATTGAAATTATTTATTTCTATTAATTATTAATTTCTAGACGATTCGAGATAACTGCGCTGCCTACTTTCATGAAAGTTTCGTTTCATTTCTAAAATGATGTAACAATAATTTTTATATTTTGTGTGTAGATTATACATTATTATTATTATCCAAAAAAATATTTATTTGGAGAAATATATATTAAATATTCCATAATTGTTATTATGGAGTAATTATTCGCTAAATTGATAAAAAATCCTAAATATTTAAATACAAATGTGTTTTCTGCATTAAAATTAATAACAATAATTGTTTGCTGCTTTTATTAAGTAGCAAATAATTAATTTGTTTCAAGAGATAAACACTAAATGGTGTAAAATTGACAGATTCTTTTTTTGGTAAAATTTATTTAATGCGTTTTTTTAGAATTATTGTAAATAATAAAATATTTTAAGATAATTATTACTTGGTTGGGAAATTAAATTAAACTGTTATACATTTAACATTTATTCATTAGATAGCAATATATTTTTTAAAGAATATATTTGTAAAGTAAATTCATAACTTTTTTTTTTTCAAAAAAATAAAGGAAGCGATCAATTCTTCATATATTTTGCCAATTTAACAAATAATTAATAACAATTTTAAAATATTTAATGATGATATATTCAAATTAACTAATGTTTAATTTTAAATAAACATTTTAATGTGTTTACAAGTAAAAAATAATCATTTTTATTGTACGATTCTAGAATTTGAAGGATGTTTTCATGAAAGTAGGCAGCACATTGCTCTCGAAGCATCTAGAAAACATGCGCATGCAATCGCCTTCATATAAAAGGAGGGAGCGCTTCAATTCGAATCAGTTTAAAATACAGAGTAATATTGAGCTTTACGAAAAAGTGAAAAATAGTTATTACTATTTTGTCGAGTATAGTGAATTATATATATAACAATGTTCTTCGATACCTACATGCCATCGTTCGTTGATTCTGACGATTTCGAAGATTTGGAAGAAGACATTCGTCAGTTAATACGCCAACGTCTTCGCAAAGGACCAATGAAGACCAAAATGTTGCCGTTCAAACGCTACAAGCATTGCAATAATGGAGGCGCAAAATGTTGCAAGAAGCTGCCAACCAACGATACAACAAATAATGCAATGGTTCCAAGTGAGGGCAGTTCCAAGTTGAATCTGCAATTTGATATGCGGAATTATCAGCCAGACGAAATAACAGTTAAAGTCGTCGATAATAAATTGACGGTGCAAGCCAAACATGAAGAAAAGACTGATACAAAATATGTCTACAATGAATTTAATGAAGAAATTATATTGCCAGAGGGAACTGATTTATCCACAATCAAGACTATTCTAAAGAAAGATGGATTGTTATCAATTGAAGGGCAGCTTCCTCAACTCGAAGAGACTGAAAAATTGCTTCCGATAGAACAGCAAAATTAATTTGTCATAAATGTACATTTTAAAACTACTATTATTGTTATAGCATAACTTATTTATTGCATATATTGTATTGTATGTATTATTTATTTTTATTAGTTTATTTATGTAAATAAATTATACTTAAAATATCTTGTATGTTTTATTAAATAATTCTACCTGGCTTGAAATTACACGATATAATTACGAGTCTCACTGGAATTTTTAAGAGGAATATACGAAGTGATAAGGTGAATAGACAGCTAAAAGCACTATAATTTTTTTTGTGATTTGGATTTTACATAATATTTATAAACAAACAACAGTTTTTTGGAACTTTTAGAATGACTGTTGCTATTTGCACAATTTTCGAATTAGGCAACTTAATTTTGATTTTATGCCAACCCGCATTTTAGTTTGTGTCCACGCTGTAAACTACTTTGGTTATCATCAAACAGGTGACGCTAGTGCGCAATCCACAACATAGAGATATATGTAAATATACATAATTTAAAATATAAAAACAAATAATAAATAAATATTGAAAAACATATAAATTAATTTGTATCTGGGAAATATTAATGGCCATAAATTTATTGTAAGCAAGACAATGATGGCATGAAAGTACAGAAATGTTTATTTCATTGTAAAACTAATCAATTTATTTAAAGTTAATTTTACCATTTTTCTATTTATTTTTTGCATTTAAAATTTATTATCATTTAATTAGAAATAATTTTAAGTGAATATTGAAATGTTGTAGTTGATTTTATATTAAAATGATTCCCTTCCGTATAGTCAATTATGAACACATTTAAATATTTGAAATACAACATTTTGAAAAAATAATAAATTAAAAAAAATAAGCTAAAACGACAAAATCAGAAAAATTGATTTTAGGTTCAGGTAAAGTGCCCTTTTGGCCAATAATACGGCAAAATCTTATTGAGAAAAGTTGTTTAGAATATAAAATTATGTTCGTATGCAAAATTTCACAAATATCGCAACACCTTGACTATAAAATTAAAGGTTATTCTGTAAGTACTACAGTCTGCCAAGAAGCGATTCCTTCAACTGAAGTTGTTATAAATTTCAATAATTGGATTATTTATTAATTTTTCAAATACCTCTGTGAAGATAGCCCCAAAGATAGCCCCAAAAATAAAATTACATTTATTTCATTATATATATATTTCAAATAACTTGTTTTTCTACCAAATAATAATTAAGCTAGCTTTCCCAAATACATTTTTTGATTCTATATTAGATGTGCTCTCAAATGATGTAATAAAACAATATATGTTATTTTGCAATTTTTCGAAATATTTGACTTAGAATATTGAAGNTCGTTAAGAGTGTATTTAACCATTATATTTTGCATTTTTATATTTTGCTTCGTTTAATTATTTAATTTCGAAAAATTGGTAATTTATATATATTGTTTTTTTTCATCATTCGATAGCGCATCTAATATAGAATTTGAATATTTATTTGTGTAAGATGACTTATTTATTTTTTGCATTTAAAATTTATTACCATTTAATTAGAAATAATTTTAAGTGAATATTGAAATGTGGTAGTTGATTTTATATTAAAATGATTTCCTTCCGTATAGTTAATTATGAACACATTTAAATAATTGAATTAAGTTTTGAAAAAATAATAAATTCAAAAAAATAAGCTAAAACGACAAAATCAGAAAAATTGATTTTAGGTTCAGGTAAAGTGCCCT
>JARJDW010022523.1:0-26191 GCA_030264715.1 Adinopsis sp. GC000173 | reverse complement strand
CGGATTTTCCGACATTCATTTAGTTTTCAATACACGCATTCATAGTAGTACATATTGCATCGATTGAATTACTTCGTGCAAATTTACGCAATACGATTGGCGTCAAATATTGCATCGGGGAGCTGACTCGCACACTAATTTATTAGATAGGTATGTAGGTATATTAGATTTTTGTTTCTGCATCATAACGAGGTGTTTCACGCAGGAATATAAATTAAGAATTCAAATGCGTAATAAAATAAATACCCAATTTGGAATACAAAAATTTAACATTTTATATAAAAAAGTGGAATCACCTCTGGGTTCTCCAAAAAATATTATAGCTCTATGGATTTCGGGAGGCAACAAAATTTCATGACCATACGATGGGAAATATAATTCTCTTTCATTTATCTCTCTCTGAATTTTCTTGTATCTCTTTAAATAAGTAAGTTATAAAGCAAAACGTGTGAGACAACATTGACTCATTAACAAAAATGATGGCAAAAGCCGATAACTTGTTTAATTGAAGTGACACGCAAAATTTCAAAGAGAGCAAAAAAAATGCAAAATTTAATTCTCTTCAATTTATTTCTCTCTGAGTTTTCTTGTATCTCTTCAAATAAGCAAATTATAAAGCGAAATGTGCGAAAAAAAAAACATGGAAAAAATGGCAAATGGTGGCAAAGGCCAATAACTCGCTTAATTGAAGAGATACAGGAAATTTCAAAGAAAGGGAAAAGATGGGAAATTTAATGGTCTTCAATTTATCTCTCACTGAATTTTTATGTATCTCTTCAAATAAGTGAGTTATAAAGCGAAACCATTTCCCATCATGCCTATAAATGTAGATAACGTGTGTTGCGACCTCACGGTTTTTCCGACATAAATTGATTGAATTGCTTCTTGCAAATTTGCGCAATAAGATTGCAGTCAAATATTACATTTGCTGGCTGATTTGTACACCAATTTATTAGATATATGGACGTTCGTTTTCGTATCTAGGAATTTCGCGACTTGACGTAATTTCCTGACCATTTTTCTATAGATATAGATAACGTCCGGGCGTTGTGACCTCACAGATTTTCCGACGTTCATTTAGTTTTCAATACACGCATTCATAGTGGTGCAAATTTACGCAATACGATTAGAGTCAAGTATTGCATCAGGGAGCTGACTGGCACACTTACTCATTAGATATAGGGACCTTCGTTTTTGTATCTAGGAATTTAGGGACTTAACAAAATTTCATGACTATTTCTATATATGTAGATAACGTCTGACATTCATAGTATTGCATCGATCGGATTGCTTCGTGCCAATTTACGCAATAAGATTACATTGTCGAGCTGATTTGTATACTATTTATTAGATATATGGACCTTCGTTTTCGTATCTACGAATTTCGCGACTTGACGCGATGCGAAACCGTATACTAACGCAGGATTTGAGATATAGAGGACCTGACTAATGACATTTACGAACTTATCTAAATCCTTTATTGTCTCAAGTCTTAGCTAATGTGAAATCTTCTGTTATTTAATATTTACCTCTAAAATCTCACTTGATTCATCTGAATTCTCAAAAGGTTGCCAGTGCTTCAAAATTTAAGGTGTTGGAACCATAGTTGGAACCGTCGGATGAGTTCGTAAATGTCATTAGTTGTGCCCTCTATATCTCAAATCCTGCGTAAATATGCGGTTTCGCATCTGTGTAATTTTTTAATCAATGATAGGATGTACTTGCATATTGTAACGATTGAATTACTTGGTGCAAATTTACGCAATATGTTTGGAATCACTTATTGCATCGGTGACCTGGCTGGCACATTAATTTATTAGCTATATGGACGTTCGTTTACGCTATTAACAGCGCTATTATGCTTATAAAATTACGTAAAAATGTACTCGTAAAAATTTTAACAACGCATGCTGATTCATTATCGCATAAACATAGATATCGTACGTATGCGTGTTGGTTGGTCGCGTCCTTACGGTGCATCATTTTTTTTCAAAACATACGCATTCATACTGTATGTATGCATCGATTGAATTTTATTTAATGCAAATCTACGATGCGATAAAATGTGGAAAGCAATAAAATACTGCACCGGCGAGCTAGCTGACTCGTACTCTAATTTGTTATATAGCCGCTGCTTCTAGTAGTTCGCGTTTCCCAACAAGGGCTATTATACGGTTACGGCAGTTACGCAAAAGAATCTATGTGCTTGTAAAATATAATATCAACCGTACTGATTCATCGAATCGAAGACATAGATTACGTCCGCGTATCACATCATCACGGTGCATCATCTTTTTTTTCAACACACGCATTCATAGTATAGGCATCAATTGAATTATTTAATGTAATTCTATGCGATAAAATGTAGAAATCAGTAAAATGCTACTACATCCTTTAGTTGATTCGCATTCTAATTTGCTATGCAGTACCACCCAAGTTACAAAATAGCCTACAATAGACACAGTGGTTTCCAACCTTTTTTCATTTCTGTAGCCCTTTTTACTATAAAATAATCGTTGCGCCCCCCTCTAAATACGGACCAATGCAGTTTAGTACTAGTACATATAGGATGTTTCCCAGAGTACATAATGTTTAAAAATCCAATAGAAATCAGAGAAAATCGAACAAAATCGAACAAAATTAAAACAATTTAGTGTTTGTTGCATGAAATGAATCATAAAATTTAAATTTTAACTGATTTTGGCTATCAGCTATGACATTTCCAAAAAAAGGTAAAATTTAGCATGATATTTTTATAATATCCCCCCCCCTAAAATAAACTTTAAACAATAGAAATCGGAGAAAATAGAATAAAATTCAAAAATGTGCATGAAACGAGTCAAAAAATTTAAAATTTGCTCTGATTTTTGCTCAAAATCTTTAAACGCAAAAAAACTATCCTTGACGGCAGTTTCAAAAATTTCCATCCCAAAGATAACCATTGAAAATTTAATATTTATGAATTGTACAGATACTAAAAAAGTAAAGATGAACACTAATAATTATATTAGAATAATTTGCAATATATATCTATGAATAAAATATGAAAGTCTGCAATTTGTCTCACGCTGACCGTCGTGTGTATGTAATTAATGTTCACAATTCCCTTCCCGGCTAACTTTGATCAAAATCTTTAAATATAAATAAAAAAATCGTCCTTGATGACAGTTGCAAAAATTTCCATCGAAAATTTAATATTTATGAAAAAAAAAGATGAACAGTAATAATTATATTAGAATAATTCGCAATATATATCTATGAATAAAATATGGAAAATATGCGATTTGTCACACACTGACCATCGTGTGTATGTATGTAACGTCTACAATTCCCTTCCAGGCTAACTTTGATCAAAATCTTAGTTGCAAGTAAAAAATCGTCCTTGATGACAGTTGCAGAAATTCCATTGCAAAGAAAACCATCGAAAATTTAATATTTATGAATCGATATTAAAAACATAAAGATGGATAGTAATAATTATATTACAATAGAATAATTCTCAATAGATATCTATGAATAAAATATTGAAAATATGGAAAGTTAGCAATTTGTCTCACGCTGACCGTCGTGTGTATGTACAATTACCGTCCACAATTCCCTTCCCGGCAAATGTGAATTTATTTTCTATTGGAAAATTGTATAATTAATTATTTAACACGATATTGCGCAAATTAATTGCTAGAAAAATTATATCGACATGTTGTTTTTTGCGCACGTAACATCCGCCTTTTGCGCCCCCAATGAGTAAAACAACGTTCGTTTTTTATTGCGCAGCAATTAAATTATACGCCAGGAGAAAAAATTGTAAGAATTGCAAAGGACTAAAAATATATGCCGGTACGCTAATTGAATGTAAACACGTTGTTTACACGCAAATTCGCGTAAGTAATGTAAGTATACGTCTTTTGCGCAGCCCTAATGAATGAAACGTTCTTTTTGATTAACTAGCAATGAAATTATATGCCGTAAAAATACAAAACTAGTTACAAATTATTATAATAGATACATTTTATTAGGTGTAAATGCATGCGTGGTTGGTGTCCCGATAGGTATTGTAAAATATACAGCAAAGAGCTTTTAGACCAATTTCCCTATTGTGAAATTGTAATAATTTAATGCGATGTAATAATTAGAAAAAAATGTTGTTTACACGTAAATTCACATTTGCAACGTATTGTACTTATTTGCACCCAAATGAATGAAAACGTCCTTTTTTGTAGCGTTATAACAATGCAAAAATCGTAAAAAGCTAAACTATAGGCGTAAATTTACCTAGATAACATGTGGGGTTTGTGCCCCCGTATAAATATATACAAAATTTTAGCCACAGAAAGTATTCGATTTATTTTTTCTAATGTGAAGTTAATTTAACGCGATGAATAATAGGTTGTCTCAACTATTATTTCTTGCAATTTTGAGTAAGGCATTAACGCAGCAAGATAAGACAGTAATTTAATGATTTTTGGTGAAAATAAGGAAGATTAAGAAAGATTGCAAAATTAAAGACTTGTTGGAAAGTTAATTTTGGTCATTTACTGAGGAAAAAGCGTATGCCGAAATAAGTTTGTCCCATTACAATCGGTCATATACCGAATTGTGTTTCCACATATATCAATGTAAAAACATTGTTTTTTGCAATTTCAAACAAGACATTAAAACAGTAATATAAAAGAGTACATCAAAGACTTCTAGTGAAAACGAGAAAAACTGAAAAATATTGCAAAGTTGACGTCTTGTTGGAAAGTTAGTTTTGGACAATTACTGAGAAAAAACGTATACCGAAGTAAATTTATCCCGTTAAAATCGGTGGTATACCGAATTGAGCATATTTCGAATGGTCGTATACCGAGTTTCTACTTGTATATCAATGTAAACACATTGTTTTTTACAATTTTGAGCAAGACATTAAAACAATATAAACAGTAACTTAACGATTTTTAGTGAAAACAAGGATAACTGAGAAATATTACAAAATTTACGTTTTGTTGGAAAGATAATTTTGGTCAATTACTGATAAAACCTATAAATTTATCCCATTAAAATTGGTCGTATACCGAATTGGACATATTCCTATTTGTCGTATATTGAGTTTCCACTTTATATCAATGTAAACACTTTTTTGCAATTTTTGAGCAAGACATCAATACAAGACAGAAATTTAAAGATTTCTAGTGAAAACAAGGAGAACTGAGAAATATTGCAAAATCGACGTCTTGTCAGAAAGTCAATTTTGATCATTTACTGAGGAAAAAACGTGTACCGAAAAAAAGTCTCGTTAAAACTAATCGAATACCGAATTGTTCATAATTTTGAATGGTCGTCTACCGAGGTTTCACTATATAACAAATGTAACCATGTTGTTTTTCACGTAAATTCTCGTACGGCCGTAATGTCCATGTTTGAGCCGTATACCAAATTGCACATATTCCGAATTTCCAATGTATATCGAATGTAAACACGTTTTTCCCGTAAATTCTCGTACGCAATTAGTATCCACATTTGTGAGGCACCGAATCAAACGTTTGTTGTTTTTTTTTTGTTGCGTAGCACAATCAAATTGTAGGTATTCCATGTAAAAAATATAAAAATAGCAGAGCTCTAGAAACTATGCCGGTGTGCTGATTCGAACACACATTTCATAGGCGTAGATGCATGTAAACCATGTAAATAACATACGTGCTTAGCGTTCCGATAAGTATACATAGTACGTAAAAAATTTCCATCGCAAAAAGTTTCCCAATTAATTTCTCTGGCGTAAAATTGTGTAGGTAATTAATTCAATACAATAGCTAAAAAAATTCGCACATACCGCTCATGCATTGCGCGCCCCTAAAGAGCTATTAACCTTCGTAATACCAAGGGATCGAAAAGGACCGCAAGCCTAAAGTTTATTTAATAACTTTGAAATGAATTTTATTTTAAACTAGCATTCTCAGCCACGCGTTGCTTTGGCTCAGTAAAGATTGATTAGAATATTTTCCGTTTAAAATTTGATGTTTTTAAACTCTTAAAGTCAATTATTCATTGCATTACTTCTGTCCTGCCGGTACGAAGGTGTACATTTGATTTTCTGCAAGGAGTAAATATAAACGTTTGAATATTTGAATGTTTGCCCTGTCACACTGTCAGCTGTCAAATTAATAGTCCTACTATTTTCACAAAACAACATATTTTATCGAATATAACGTCTTCTACTAATGTTTAATATGCCGGAAACCTTCTTTGGACTATATTAAACAACTCCCCAAAGTTTCACGGCGATATGTTGCACAGTTTTTGACACTATCGAGTATAGACAGATAAAGAGATACACATATATAGATTACTAACACTTTCAGACCATCAATATTATGCATTTATAGATTATTTTGTTATTTTACTTAATGACGTTGAAAGTATACACCAATATCGGTGTAGGAACAACGCATTATTGGTAATGAATAGTCGATACAAACTGATTACCCTACCAATTATTGTTATTTAGCTAATGTATTTCTTTAGAAAGCTGTAAATCAGGGGTGGGCAGTCCCTTTCAGGGTACAGGCTACCTTTAATTTTCTCTTTCACCCACATATTTAAATTATGGATTTTTTTATTTTTACTATTTGTTTTCGACCTTTTTTAAAATATTAAAATGTTCACCACAAGATATATTGGAGGTCCATTCCATCCTTAATGCCCACTCCTGCTTTAAAGCATGGGAAATTGATCGCAATTGACTGTAATTGATTCAATAATTCAATCTACTTCCAATAATTCTATTGTTTATTTATTCTTTTAACAAATTTAATGTTGTTAGTTAATTAATTCCTTCAAAAATATACAAGTTGTCATTTTGGACCCCGCTAAGTGTATTTAAAAATGGCAAACAACTAAAAGCTATGTCGGTACACTAATTCGAACACTTTTTATACGCCTAGATGCGTCACAAAATGCGTTAGTTGAAAATATAAGCGATTTTTTTATAATTTCATGCCAACCTACTAGTAATTGTATTTATTTAACTGATACATTGCTTTTGACAACTTTAAATCATGGTATATAGGTTAAAATTCAATAATTCAATAATTCTAATTAATTAATTTCTTCAAAACTGTAGTTGAGACGCTTTTATTGACACTATGACACAAACATTACTTTTTTGTTGCAATAATAGCATAAAGAGCTAAAAACTATGTCAGTGCACTGATTCGAACACGTTTTATACACGTAAATGCAAGTGGTTCTCGCCCCCCGATAAGTAAGAATTCACAAAATGCGTGGATTAGATTATGTGGCGCGAGGTTATTGGGAAAAATGCAAAGCCTATTTGATAAACACAACATCGGCATGCTGCTAGGCGCGCATTATGACTTGTAGTAATGTACAGGAAATTTGTTTTTTTCGCTGGTCTATTCACGTTAAAGGAAAGCTGCGTTTCCAGCCGCCGACGGCGACGGCGGCGACCTTCTGTTTCCGGCGGCGCAAAAATTCCCATGACGCGCCGATTAAATTATGCGGATGTATAGTACGCGATGATGTTGTTGTGTGTGACGCAAGCGAATTCGCGCCGCGCGCTCGATCATCTTTTATATTACATAAAAGAACTCGCACGCATTATTTTCCAATTAGGGGAAATTGGCGCATGCATGATGTCGTGCAGACAACCTTCGCGTCAGCCTTCAACTCTTCTGGTTTGGTTCTACCGGCGCTATAATACGATGCGGACGAAAATTTGTTTTGTTTGTAATGGACAAGGCTGTGCATATCCGATCGAACAATAAAAATCGTGATAACTGGTGATGTCATTCGCAGCATCATCGTAAATTAATTAACACACAAAATATAATATATACGAAGGTTGTTGCAATAATCGTGTACAAATAGCCCTTCGATTCAACAACACCACCGTCAAGGCGACGTTACACGACGTTCGAATCAGCACGTATATTTTTCGTCCACACTCACCGTGGTAGCATGCACATACACACACGTTTGCTTGCACCAAAACACCGCACGATAATAATGTATGCGCGCCGCGCTCCCGGCCCAGGCCATAAAAGAAGGCTTTCGTATCTAAAAAATGCGCGCTTGGAATGGAAAATAGCGCAACAACGTTGTTGTCGTTGCACAAAAACGAAATGATAAACCTTACGTGTGTACGTACGCCGACTTGTTGATCCACCAACCATTTACTACGAACAAATGCCGATTACGACGAATACAATCGGTTCAATCAGACTATTATAGCGCGACGCATTTAATTAGCGTGCTTGCTTGCTTGTTTCTCTCTCGCATTTTCTCCTCGCGGCGTGGAAAATCATCCATTCAAACGTTACGAAAAATTTCTCTACGTACTTACTTATATATGCACAAAAGCAACAACATCTACACACAACACATACACTCTCAAAGCGCGCCCGCGCTCTTACATCGCACACAACCTTAAATTAATTAATTAACGTACCGATGAATCATTTGATCGCGTAAACAAAACAATTTAATTTCGATTTTTTCCCAGCGTAGTAAGACAAAAGGCAAGAATGAACGCTCGCACGAAATACTTACACATACACACGCACACACAACGCGATGATGACAATCTAGTTTCGTTACCGCAGCCCACTTTTTTTTTCTCCTCTATACACACGAAATTTTATTAATTATATTTCTCGTTCGGTCGCCATGGGGCGTTTGGTCGGTTGGTTATTGCCATAGCTATGCGGCCCGCTCCACATAGCTGGCATTGCTGGCTGCTGGGCGAAATTTAGGTTATGTTGCGTTGCGCGCAGGCAAGCAGGCAGTAAAGATCAAACGGCACATCATCACCATGATTACGAAACGGCGACCGGAAGCGGACGGACGAATTATAACATTTGTGGGGCCTGCTGATAACCGCGGCCCCGATACGTGTTTGATACGCGTGTGTAGGCGTTGACGGCGAGCGTCCGCTGTCCGACGCCAAATTTCGTACGGATGATGAATGACAGCGCTTCTTACCCGATTAGGTGATAAGTCAATCGCCCGTACACCAATAAGGCATCGCTATTTATCGGGCATTTTCACTACCACACACACACATTGTCTTGGACGCACACAGCAGCGATACGATAGATGTGAGACAGGAAACGCTCACTCTCGACTGCCGCACCGAAACGCTTTTTCTTTTTTTTTCTGTGTTCCCCCGTTCGGCGGCCGCCCGTCACGATCTCCTCTCGCGCGACGCCAAGCCAGCGAGCGCGACGATGTGGCAACGTCGAAACGCGCACGCTAATTAATCGTCGATCGGATACGATCCGTTTCGTTGATTGTCCATCAATTGGCGCTCGATCGCTATCGATACTGATGCCAGATAATGCAAATTGTCTGTTTGTTTGTTAACGAGCTTTGAGGCTTAGGCAACACAACGTACAGCAACGCTGTACCGCAACGATCATGCGTGCTTTTTATCGATTTTTTTCAGCAACAATACGCTATTATTGCATATTAATTTATTCACATGCTATACAATTTGCTATTAATGCATTAATAAATATTTATTTTAGTACACTTTCCGCAGATATTGTGGTTTTGATAACAAAAATTCGAATTATTTGCGTTAGATGGCGCAGCAGTAAGGAAGTAGTTCAATTTCATTAACAATTCAAATAAAACACCAACGAATTTAAATCACAGATATATTATTATAATTCGGTATTAATTCACAAATTAGTTAATCAATCGATGAACAAAAACTTAGCAATAATAGTAATATTACTTACCTTTAATCCTTACTTAATGATCACAACAGTAATAGTAGTAGATATTTACAAAATAATGCAGTAACAATATGATTAATATTTTTTTTACAAAATGAAAAGAAAAAACATCACAAATGAATCAAATTGGTTGAATGACGCGCACCACGACGACGACATTAGAACACATAATATTTCCTTCAAGACAGCACGTCGATTTCGCGTGGCGATGCGAGCGCCGGTGGCACAATGGGGATGATAGTGCGCGCGGGCGAGTGTTGCACCAGATTCTCCTTCATCTTACGCTCGGCGTGCAATTTCGCTTCGGTCGTCGCCTGCTTGATCGCCTCTTTATACGGGCCGCGCTTCTTTTTATTGTAGCGTATCTGCAACACACACGAAATGCATTTACTGTAAACAAACGTGACAAACGCTACTAGATTTACAATACTATAAATAATATAAACAATCATCATTATTGTTGTGAATTATCGAATTGGAATGGCGCGTGCAATAACATTATTACTCAGATGGCACAGGTTGATTATTTTCGTCTAATTAGCATGTATTTTTACGCGCCGAAATATTTTTTTAATCGGGATGTAAAGATCCTCCATAAAATGTAAAATATATTAAACGTCGAAATACAGTTCTATTTCGATTTATTTTCCTGATTTAAAAACCTTAAAAATATTGAAAAACAAGTCTGGAAATGAGAGTTATATACAAAATTGATAATTTTATTCAAATTTATTAAGTTTATCTATTTTATATTGAAATTTCTAACCAAATTTAAGGTCATTATCAATTTTAATTAGCATAAATCATAGCGCTATAATGATATACAATGCCAAACATGATGCCTATGAATGTTAGAAGTCGTTCACATGAGGCGATTTTTGTCACGCTGACAAGTAAAAAGTAACCGCCTTCAGCGGACGTAGTCGCAATAATAGAAATGAATTTCCGATCATTCCTAAAAGTTAAAAAGAAAGGCAATATACAATTCGTAGGAATTAAAAATACGTATCGTTGTGATGACGTCCACTGTAGAAAGATTCTTTTTACTAACCTGCACAACAAAAATCGCAGCGTGTGAATGGGGCTCCTAAGAGAGCTCGCCTAAGCGCTTAAAAAACATCGCCATTTGCAAATTGAAATGTATGAAGTCCTATATAGCATAATAAATCATTTTAGATATATTTATAATAAAAACAAATCTTTTAATTTTTTTATTTATTTTGACGTTTTTATCTAAATTGTTAGAATATTCAAGGTCCTGTGACAATTATAAGATTATTTTCGGATTCACCGTACATAAAAACATGAAAATTTGAACTCTTTCATATGTTTCGAAATCTATCGGATGATACCGATAAAAAGTAATCTCTTAGAATGAACGTCGTTGCTATGATACACATGTTTCCAATTCACGCGAAATGTTTTCTCACTTTTTACTGCATTTCTTTGCTACTTTTAGCATCTAGTCCGTGCGTTTGACTTTAACGGGTAGCCCCGTTGCGCAACTACAAAGAGAACTACAAGCAACAGATAATTCAGCGCAAATTTTAAATCTTGCTTCTTTTTCAATATTGGATGTTAAAGAGAGAAAAAGATACGCCGTAATATGCCGAAGCAGTCTTCCTTTATAGTCGCACAGCGGGGTGGCCCGTCAATATCAAACGAATGCACTATAGATTTGAAATTCATTTCTATCAAAGTAAAGCGATGACGTCGATTATAAGTGATTACTTTTTAACTTTAGCATTCTATAAATATTGAAAAATATTAAAGCAGCTCTCGCTAAATTTTATTTCATAGATCCGTGTTATTAAATCGACTGAAAAGTGTAGTTATGCATACCTTAAAATGTTCTAAGTAAGGGCATAGTTGATCACATTGTAGTAGAGACGAAGTCGATGAGCCGTACCATGCAACATGCGCTTGCGGACCGACATTACTTCCGCAATTCGTTATCGTAAGCACCTTGCCGGGCCACCATGGAAATCCATGTATCTTACCCCAAACGACATCACCCACAACGACGCAACCACCTAAAATGTTCATTATTAAAACCAATTTGTAATGGTTTCTATTGTTGTTGTTTACCATCCGCGGCCGGTGCGCTCTTCATCGCCGGCCCGTTGATCATCATCATGAGTGATTGGTTCGACGATGGCGGGAAGTTAGGTATTTGTTCATTCGGCTGTTCGTCAGAGCTTGATTCATCCGCCCTACAGCTGCTATCACAGTTTGCGTACGTCGTGCTCAGCCGCTTCAGATTGATGGAGAGCTTTTGCGGCACGTACGGTTCCATCGTTGATGAAGAAATCGGCGCCAAGTCACTGGCAATCACAGCACTATCATCACCGTCCTTGCTATACTTGCGATCCTTCTCATCCTTATGCCGCTTCTTGTGTTTGACTTTGTGTTTGCGCTTTTTCGGCGTTAGCACTTCGAGATTGTAGCGCGGCGAGTTGTTACCGAGAAGACCGTGACGAGGTGATGCACTTCCCACCGTGTATCTCGGCGAAGAACTTCCAATGCTATACTTCGGAGAACGATCTGCAAATTAAGCTCGTTTAGCCAAAATAATATTTAAATAATAAAATATTTGTATCATAGCAACGTGCCACAAATAAATAGACACGTTATGTCATTGTCATCATGCAAATGATTATTTTATTATAATATATTATCGTTGACGTTTACCAGGTGAGTTGCAGTGCAATATCTTGCGTTTAGCTTCCTTTTTCGCTTTTTTCATGGCCTTGCGGGCTGCTTTATCATTATCAACATTGATATTCTCCTCTAATTCACCGTCATCGGCATTCTCAATCTGTGCCGGTATTTTAAGCACGGTACCTTCACCCTGCGACCCATAGCATATCTTTATCGTACGCGTATTCCCTCCGGTCATAGTTTGTTCGTTATTGTTCACACGTTTTGATTCCTCAAAGACGCCCTCGTCCCATAAATCCTCCATCGAGCCAAGACTCTTCTTCTTTCGCAGCATACGCTTCAGCTTCTGACAATCGCTCGTGGACGCGTTGGAATGCTCGAAGGAATGTTGCTGCTCCTCATTGCTGCAATGATTCGCTAGCGGCTTTTTATTGTTGTCGATGTTGAGCTTGTTGATGTTGCCACCCAGTACAATAAGATCGGTTTCGTCATATTTCTTCACCGAGCGTGTGATGGGTGCATTAGCAGCTCGCTTTGTCAGCAAATTACTCGGCTGTACCGCACTAGGTTGCGGTGATGCTTTACGCTTCTTATTCGTAACATTTTCCGAATTCTCATTGCAGATTCCTTTGCATTTCGAGCAAAGCACTTGACGTGGACGTAGCCGTACAGCTAGTTTGCTTTTATTGTACTTTGCAGACGACAACTGTACGTTTTTCTTCTTGTTCGGAGGCGCTGACGATGGTTCAACGTAAGCGAATCTTTGGTTGGCGGAGTACAATGGATCATCTTTACTCTCGAACGCCGGGTTCAAATTAGCTACCCCACATGGAATATGCCTATAAATGGCTTGGTAAATCAGTAAATAGCTGGAGGTTGCACGTTCATACTCACTTCTTGTTTGTATCGAGCAGCACACCTTTGAACAGCTTCACGCCGAATTCAAATGATACGACGAGAATATCCGGTAATGCCTCGTCAACGAACACTTGAATCCGCGTGCTTTTTAGGAGATTTACATCGTTATCATTCTGACTGTCAACGTCCGCCATATTTTTCTCAGCGAGGGGCTCGAAACGCTTCCCGGCCGATGAACAGGCGCATCCACCGCTTTGTTCTTTTCACAATCAAGGCACTGGCACTGTTTTTCACACGCACATTGCTCTACGCGTTTCGTATGCAATTCATTTAAGAATAACGCGTATAGAATGCTTTGCTCCACGAAAGATCCATCGTTGATCGGTCACTGATTCAACGCAAAATATGCTTAGACCGATTGCTGATGAATTTGATTGTAATTAATCACGTAATGAACGTATGATAGGGCGCTATGCTAATACACCTTTTATGTAAATTGCTAAAAAATATTTATTTGTTTAATAAAATTGCGATTTTGGTGCTTGGAATTTGTGTTGGTATCTATTTAGTTACCGAACTTTTATGCTATTGGTACTTGGTAAATAATTATTTACGACAGATTAATAATTATCTAATCATTAATTAAATCCGGATTGATTTTAATGGAGCAATTATATGGAATTTCATATGAAATAAATGGTATTGCCACTAAATTATCTTATTATTCAACCAACTTCAAGTCGTTAAGACAGTTGGTTGCCTTACAAATATGGACGATTTAAGAATATTTAAAACGCATAATAATTCATTACGCATTAAATAAACACACTGTTTATAATCATTCCACAATAATAAATGGGCTTTCAAAGAAATACACCGTAATCACGGCGAATTCATTCACCAAGAAAAAACCTAACCTCACAAAATATACAAGATGAATCTGTATGGTGATATGTGTGATAAAATCCTGAAACAAATTTATTCCATCATCCAAGATGATCCATTACTGTACGTATAAGTTCATTAATAAGATACACATCTAATTAATCATCAATTTAAGGTGCGAGTTCAGCGTGATCCCTACATTGCTCGGCGATGGTGATAAAAACGTAACGCCTGTAAAGTACGAAGCGGCCGTGCACTGCCTGGGCGTGGAGAGTTGGTGTATTCAGCATGTCTATAAACATGCACAGGAACAAATATTAAAGCTGCGAAGAAGCTACAAAAAGGAGGGATGTTTGGATGTGCTAAGTCGTTGTTTGGACGGTGCGTTGCTGATACAACCCGATGTTACAACATTTTGGAATATCAAGCGTGAACTATTCAATGCTGGATTGTGTAAGAATATACAGCACGAGTTTTTACTTACTAAGCTGATCATTTCACATAAGAGTAAAGCGTATTCGGCGTTTAACTATCGCTGCTGGTTGATCAACAAGCTGAACGAGCCGAATTTTACTACTGTGATTAATGGCGAACTGGAATTGCTACGTATCGCGACTCAAAACACTCCTAATAACTACCACGCGTGTAATCATCGCATATGGTGCTTTGATAACTTAATAGTAGAGTATACACCAAATAAAATTTACGATGAATTAAAGTATAGCGAAGAATGGATTGGGTATCATGTCAGCGAGCATACAGGCTTCCACTACCGCCAGCATGTGCTTAATCATTTCAAGTCAAAACAACTACTACACGTGGAATTCATCAACAGCCTACATCAACCCTTCATCAACGTATTGGATATGATCGACAGCGATTATTTAAGCAAATTCGACGACAATGCTTTAAAATATTACGAGCAATATTTGAAGCTGCTGCTGCACGAGTTGTACAGCGTGCTGAAGTCGCTGCAGGTGAACTTCCCTGGGCATGAAGCAATTTGGTATCATCGACGCTACGCCTTCTTTAGCATATACAAGACGTTAGCGGAAATTTATGCATTGACAAACTGCCGGCCGGCGCACATCATCGACGATCGAATCCCATCCGATGCGAACTTCATCAACGATATGAGCGTGACGGCGCGGATGAGCGATGCGTGCGTATTGGTGCTGGCTGCGCCGCTCTACAAGCAGCTGGTCGCGCACGAACGTGCGTTTTTGGCGTCGCTGCTGGATGGTTGCAACAATAACGTACACGACCACGCGCTCGCGCGTAAATACATGAGTTGGCTGAGATGCATCCTCGGTGTCGATCTGTAGCCAATATACGAGCATGCTCGATAAACGCTCAGGAATCTTAAATGCACAATTTAATTTATTCAATGTCGAACGAAAAAACCATAAAGAGAAAAACGTAAATATTTTATATATATTTCAAGAAATAAATATTCGCTACAGTTTGATTCAATCGAATTTAATTTAATCTCTAATACGTTATACGCATTATTATTTTAAAAAAAGATAACAAAATCACCAAAAATTATTAGTTAATAATAAAAAAAACAATTGTATATCACAGGTAATTTCCTACTTATAGATAACTAGCATTTAATTAATTAATAAATTCATTTAATATAAATAATAATAAAAAAACAATTCAACATTATTTAACTCCTAATTTTTAAATCAACCAACAAATTTTCTTCTATTATGTATTATTTAATATTCAATAAATTAATGTGATATACTTAATTAATCAATTAAGTGGCAAGATTGTGGTTCCACTATAAATTATTAGTAAACATTAATTGATTAATTAAACTAAATTATAATTACCATAAATTAATTATAAAAAGTGCGATTGTGATTTTTTTGTTTTTGTTTTTTTTTTGAATTAAATATTTACATGTTTGTTTTTTCTTTAAATTACGACTAGATAAAAGCCATAATTTCTCATTAACAATGTGCAAATTTTTGAGCCGTATTCAAACCCCATCGTATAATCATGGAACGAACAAAAATATTTTGGCATATTATTGAATTATTGCACTATTTTAATAATTTAAATCTAGCTATTATTAAAAATATATTACCATTTTCATTTTAACATTAATTAATTAACGCCTTTCAACCTGCATCAACATTCTCATCGATTGTTAAGTATCACAATTATTTAATCATCATTCAAATTGTTGTATGCTTAATTAGCAGTCTTCTATTAATACCCCAATTTCTGCCGTATGTACTAACTATGTAATAATTACATTATTAAAAAATTGATTATTAGTAGCGCTGGTACATCTACGCCCGCTCGCTAATTAACATGTGTGTGTTTTTTGGCATCGTTTTGTATATTGAGAGATAGATTGGTAGAGAGTGTGCAGCAACAAATCGTGTTGTTAACTTCTGTTCTCGGTCGGATTTGTTGGTGCGCCGGTTTCGAGTGGTTTCTTGGTTGTAGCATGATTTTGGCCTGCACTATGCGATGCGGCACCGCCCGATGGGATGAGCAGCGTCGATAGTGCCTCAAGTGATTGCCGCACCTAAAATAATACAACATTTCATCATTAATTATTGCAATCAAATCAAAATCTAAATGTAGGACAGAAAATTCATAAATATCTAAATTGAAAATCGTGGGGAAATATTGAAGTTTTATGTGAAATCAAAATGATTAACTTTGAAAGTGAGGTTATGTACAATCGCCTCATAATTGTTTTTATTTTATTGTAAATGGAATTCTCTAAGACAGATGTAAAGAGTCTTTAAGTTTCTTGAAACACAAACAAATCTTTCAAGAAGTAAATCAATTTAATGGCCACTGTTAAAGTGTTTCCTTATCAATATTTCAAAATGATTTACAGTAAAAAGTAAACTAGCTTGCAATTAAAGATTCTTTTTAAAAGTGCGAAGGTTTTATGAAAACGCAACTTTAAAAGCAGTACCTACTTAAATTGTAAAAATTTTGATTTCAAAAAGTTAAACTACCGTAAAGTTCGATTATAAAAACAATCTTAAATATGCAGATTGTACGCTATAAGACAGCACATCGCAACCACTAGGGTGCAATTCAATTTTAAGTCCTTCAAGTGTAAAATGGGTCACGTCTTACAAAACATACAACGAATTTTAATGAATTTTTTTCATCATCATGTTATTATTTTTGTCCCAGTGGACACACAGTGACATAGTACAGTTAGAAAGTATCAAGTGGAATTACAAGTTTAAAACTCATTAGAGAACATTTAAGATATTTGCATTAGATATTTATAGATTAGAAACGTATTCGTTTATCATTAAAAATTTTAATCAATTTCTTATCACAAAGTCATATGCTTCTTTTTTATCTTTTTCTAATCTATAAGAATCTTCAGTTTATCTGTTAATCTTTCTTTTACAACAAAGCTGTCAATAAATTCTTGACATAGTTATTTTGAACACACGTTCGTGCACAAAAATTAAAAGCAAATCCAACTTCAACAATTTTTACAGTAAAGTAATCGAAAATTATGAAAGGGTTAAATTATTATTATTTTAAATTATTTCGTTTACTATAGTTTTCTTACAGATTAATTTTGTTAGCTTATTCTTTCAATCAAAACAGTATTAAAAATTTGGTAGTCTCTCAATACTGACATACTTTTAGGTTAGGTATACACCTATCGGTTCCAAATAAAAATCCGTGTAAATCAAAATTTAATATGAGGTAAAACAATAATTACTTAAAAACAAAGTAAAACTAAATAGAAATAAGAAAAAATAAAGTTTATAATCCATAAAAATATTTGTGATAATCAACTACTTTTTTAAAATCGTCTAAAAACAAAAATCTGTAAAAAGTACTGTAAATCGGGGTTTTTCACATGTAAGGGGTAATGCTATTTTATATATTAAATTTAAATTAATTAAAAATGATAGCCCTTAATTATACTTTGATATGGGCATAGCGCCTATTTAATAAACGAGGAATGTAATGCAATATATACCTTCGCGATTTGATCGAGATTCGTGTCAAGGAAGCTGTGCACGGCGCCAGCCGACTTGGAATGTAGATGCGTCTGCCATTGCAGCAGTTCACCGTAAACGTCCTCACTTTCAGAGAGTACAAAATTATCCTGAAAATAACGTAAACATTCAGTTAGATCGTTTGATCGTTATGCTGCTGCAATCACAATTGCTTACTTGTAGCGCCTGAGTGTAACGGTTTTGCACCTTTCCGATGCGGTAAAGCAGAACAGCCGCCGATAGGAACAATAAGATTAATACGAACGTCGTTGCAAAGAGGAGCAGCGTTTGTTTGGAGGCGATCGCCAGCTTGAAGTAGCTGTCTTTTAGCACGGTTGACGTCTCAGCCGTCGCCTTTTCGCCTTTGCCTGAAACATAAAATGCACTTGTTATAATACATTGCGGCATTTTCATAATTGCAATCAAAGTTTATTAAAAAATCTACAAAAATGTTATTACCACAGAAAGATACCTTATATTAGTTTTTATAGCAGTTTTAAAGTTTAAGTTATTTCAAGGGTTTTCTGTAGATGCATCAGTATTAGAACCTTTAAGACGTCAAATACTTGTTTTACAAGGATGATAAAAATTAATCTACTAGTCATTTTAAATTTTTATGGCGAAACTAATTTAGTTTCTTCACTAAATGATTTAGTGTGGATTCTCTTACATGAACGATTCGCATCAAGATTATTAAGATTTCTTTAAGTAGAGGATAAGAGTTACATTTGGACACGCAGACAAATTTCCAAACTAGTACCTGCGGGTTAAATTTTTGTTTACAGAGATTGACTGAAAATGTATCTAAAAAACCTCCAAAAGTAAGGTAGTAGTAATTCGCAAACTAAAAATTTAAGTTTTCAGCATGACTATAGGTAATTATCCATATGTGCTCCCTTCTCCACATTACACTCATTACCCTCACATCAATGTGCATCAGAAATGTGTTAATGCGATTATTGCATGTAGCGCAACACACCCAAATTGCGTTTGCGACGATAATAAGCGACTCTTTTGCAAACTTCTGTATTTTGTCGCAAATTCTTTTCGTGCTTTCACAAAAAAATAGAAGTATCGCAGATGAATATTTCGGCATGTAAATGAATTTTGTTCAAATTCATTTGACACTTCATTTTACATAGATTAACATTAATATGTAATAATAATTATACAAATGTGACGCACGTAATGTAAATACAATTAAAATTGATACGCGGGCGATTATTAATTTGCCTTTGTGACCAGGCACTTTTTAGACTAATGTGCAGTGGTGGATTTACCATTTTATGTTTGAGGCTCGAGCCACACAAGTCAAGGGGCCTCAAATCATTCAAATGATGCATTTGTAAGCGATGAATTTATTCCAATAATGTATAAAAATTAAAAAAAAATGCAAATCTTTACAAACTTCAAATTTCAAAACCTTTTCCAGCATTTTTCATTGACACTTGTTAAACAACTGTACTTTTAATAATTTTACATAAAAATTTTACTTACAAAATACGAAAGAAGTTACAATTTGTTAAATATTACCGATCGAAATCGCACCCTTCTACGTTTGTCGATTTTTGCATTTTTTACTGTTATTTTTCGGAAGAAAACTGATAGGACCAACAGTAACCAGTAAAACTACTCAAAAATAGTTGAAAAAATGAAGGTAAAATTAATTAAATGCCTTGAAAAATGTAAAATTTTAGGTTCTTTTTTCTCCACTACAGAGCCCCTTGAATTTCTTAAAGCTACATCCGCCAGTATTAATGTGCGTCGTCTTTATGAAGATAAATAACAATGTTATAAAGCCTACCGTCAGCGCTGCTGAAGCTCGATGGTGTGTAACCATCCTGGGGTTTCACCTTCCGATATCGGGTAGATGGCATCTCGCTCGCGATCGACTCCTTGCCGCTCTCCTCGCGCGTTCCACTACTTTCTGTATCGTCGCTACAATCCTATAAAATATCCACAATTAGCATAAAAACGTACATAAAGATCACAACAGCGGATTTACCATATTATCTAAGCTGGTCGGGATTTCGTCGTCGCAACTCTGTGCCGGTATTTTTGAGCGCTCCCACACTTCGTTCATGTATCGGTACGTGCTGTCGCGCGACATCAGACTGCCGAATACGTGTTTGTCCTCCGAGGTGGATATACCGACGGCGTTTGGTATTATACGGGCCGTTTTTTCTTTACTAATACTCTCCACCGACACCATCGGAATGAGGAGCTGCAAAAACAATCAATTTTCATTAAACTTGTTTATACGTATAGCAAGATTCAAAATCTATACTTAAAATAGATGTCAATAACATTTTGTTTCAATTGGTTTAGATTTTTAAAATAAATTTTCGGAGAAAAGCGCTAAAAAAATGTTTCATCTGCAAACATCTTTAACAGACCTTTTAGGAAAGGTGCCATGTTCGCTACTAAACTCTCAAAGCAGAAAAATAATGTCGCTTCCCCACGGGAAGGCTGATATTCTAAACTCATATTTACTTGCATTATATTTCCCCCTTTAAAGTGAATTTGACGTCTCTCTCTCTTTCTTAGTTCTTCAAAAAGCCTTTGTTTCCTTTCCTTTGGAACATAATTAATCTCAAAAATTAAAACCAATTCAGCAATTAGGTTCTTATGTTCTAAATCAGTAAACCAAAATGACGTAAGAACCACCCGCAAATTCATTGTTGCCCAATGTATAATACAAACATGTAATTTACTTAAAAAAGTGACGTAATACGTGGAAGTTCTTTTTTTGTAATTGTCTGCTTTTGTCTCTCAGCTTTCTTTTATATGCAACATTGAACGTCGTTTCATAAAGAGCACATGAATGAAACTATAGAAATAACTATAAAATTTAATTGATTTATTTTCATTAGTGCAGGATTTATCTTGCTTTGTTTGTCTGTCTGTCCATCAGTCCGCAATATAATAAAAATCGCTCATCAGGAATGGCAGATATAATAATTAAGTAGAGCTTTGTGAAATTAAAATAGCTGTTAACGCCAATCTAGATATATGACATTTCATTGCATTATTATAACGCACGCTTTGAAATTATTTCACGTTAAATGTCTGTCTGTCTGCCTGGTTGTTATTTTTACATTGAAGAACTCATAAACTATGCGTGACAATTAAATAAAAGTTCATAATATGATAAAAATACGATATATCTATATTGTATGTTTAACGCAACAACACCACAAAATTTATTATACAGGTAGAGTAAAGAGTATTTGAAATTCGTTCACTATGTTAGTCGGAAATTTCTACTATCACGATGTCCAGATTTGCAATGTCTGTCTGCGTAGTTGTTATTTTACCATTGAACAACTCATAAACTGTGCGTGACAATTAAATAAAAGTTTCTATGATAAAAATACGATATATCTAAATTGTATGTTTAACGCAACAACACCTCAAATATTATTATACAGGTAGAGTGTAGAGTATTTTAAATCAGTTCACTATGCTAACCGGAAATTCCCACTATCACGATGTCTATACTATCCAGATTTGCACTATGACCTTCATTATTTGATCGTGCAATTCTATGTAGCATGCTTTTTCGCTTATTATAACGCTTTTCCTTTTCACTTTTAGGTAAGCGCGACACGAACCTCACGAAAATTCACAAATATTATTCTTTCGATTATCTATTAACTATTTCATATGACAGTTTTTATGCAAGGAATGCCGACATCCGTAGTTTACTTACTATTGTGTATAATTTTTTAAAACATTGCACTTATTGAAGTGATTGTGCAATTCTACAACATGGTTTTTCGCCTATTATTATGCCTGTGTTTTTCACTTTTGGGCAAAAAACTCTAACCTCAAAAAATTTACAAATATTATTCTTTCGATTATTCGCTAACTATTTCATATGAAAGTTTTTATGCAAGGAATGGTAACTATCCGTAGTCTACTTACTATTGTGTATAATTTATTAAAACATTGCAGTTATTAAAGTTATCATTAATATCATACCACAGACATTATAATAGAGGCAGATGGGAATTCTTATGGGAGAATTTTGTCGTAGTTTTGCTGTATTTTAAGTTGCCTACATATTCACAAAAAAGTAGTTTCCTTTTTTGGCTTTACCTCCCCTAACCTCAAATCGTACTTTACTCCCTTACCTTACTGCGTTGTTATTCTTTTTCTGTTTTTATACGCACGCATGCAAAAACCTAAAACTTTTCGCACTAAAAATTTACATAGACTATTCCCATCTGCAGCCTCTATTATATTGTCTATGATTATACTATTACTATACTATTGAAATTATCGCGTGGAAGGCTATTGTTTATGAAAGTAGATCATTTTGTTTCTCACCAAACGACATAATATGACCACCCGGATTTACATGTAAGTAGTAATAAAACGTCTTTCTACTTCATCTCAAGAACCTCAACAATCTACGTTTTCATAGAAATTATGTGCTATCAATTGCAACCTGAGTTACATTGGACATTATTGAATAAATTAAAGTTATTTCGTTCTTTTGGACATGTTGTTTTACTGGAAAATTTGATTGTTTACTTGTCTCACCGTAATAAACAAATATCCCAAAAATTATTCAAATATTATAATTATTACTGGCTGTTCTGTTTTTCAGGTCAACGAGTATATTTTTGATTGTTTAATATATTTCACTACACATTTTATCTCTGAGTTGCACTGTACTATGTTTGTCTCATTGTTTACGAAGTGTCAAAGATGCCCGGTGATGATTTTAAACAAATGAAAAGTCGAAACTAGTAAAAAGTATAAACAAATTTATAAATACAGTAATTAACCTTTAAACTGCCTCTGACGAGTATACTCGCAAAATTTGATGATGCGTTTGATGAAATACAAACTAAATAATAATATTTAATAACTATGCTTTAAGCTGTACTGGGTAAATGTTCCTGTTAAATTCAATAGCTGTAAAGTGCTCAGCACGGAATGCCAAAAGAAGAAAAGAATTATGCAGTTTAAAGGTTACCGGTATTTATAAAACAAAATAATATTCCAAATAAGATTTACAAATAATATAATTGTAATTTATGTTATTTTGTATGCCAGTTTGTCCACAATAAAATTTAATATCTTTGAAACTAGATCAAACAATTGAATGACAATTTTAAACTGGGGCGAAAACGGATTAAAGCTAAAATTATACTAAAGCCTTAGGTTCAACTTCTCTGATATTACGTTAAAGTTATCCCAATTTGTATGCCTATTCAGTTTTTGTTCTAAGAGTTGAATATTTATAGAATTTGCATAGTAATTAAATGTAGTAAGTATTATTCCAAGTGCGGGAAATACCTACGAACTATATTATCAGTCTAATTATACAATAAAAATATAGTAAAATGATAAGATGTATCCACCTGGAAATGTCTCTAAAAATAAACGATCTGATAATAATTATAACCTTTCCACAGAAAATCAGAATCTAAAATTTCCTCAAAGCTTTTAAAAATACAGAGTGAAATTGTTATTATTATACTCTTAATAATAAAGTTAATGAATAAAGTGAACTTTGTTCGCTTAAAAGGATACTGTTACAAAACTTATCGTCCACTGCAAGTCTGTCGACTCAACATTAAGGAAAAGAAAAGCGTAAGAGCCCTCGTAAGTATAATGGGTTGTTAAGCGATTTTTGTTAGGTCGAAAAAGTCGCCAAAGGCAGAATAAATATCGCATGAATAAATAATAAAAAAATGGGCAAATAATTATTGAACGAAATATAAAATTCAATTGATTCATTGTCGTAAAAAATTTATCATCTTGTTTTGTTTCTGACGATATGTTCGTGCAAAAATGAAATTTTTACTTAATTAATGTAGCGATAGTTTTGCAGGTGGACAGTGTGTAGGCGAATCTATACGTAAAACAATATGAGGACCTACTTTTCGATTTTTTTATTCGATTAATTTAACTCACCTGTGAGGGGGTGGGTGTGCGATAAGTTAGATATGCAGTATAGAAATTAGACTCGCTTTAATTAGATGATGACCTAACCGTTGGAATCGATCATATTCTTGGTGGTGTATCATTGGAATTTTTATTTTGATTAACTCGTGGTGTTCTGATAATGACTTAACCGTTAACGTCGATCAAAACAAAAAATCCGATGAAACACCACCAAGGCTTTATATTATTATCCATATTTAGGGATTAATATTTCATAGATCTTTATCTGCTTAGAGAAAATAAAATTTATTTTTTAAAGACTTTACATTAATTTCTTAGAATTTGTGAACATTTTTTTTGCGGTGGTGCAAAAACGAAATTTGTAGTAGGATGTGTAGGCAAATCTATACGTAAAACAATATGAGGATCTATTGCGTTTTACGATTGTTTTCATTCGATTAATTTAACTAATCTGTGAGGGGGTCTGCGATAAGTTAGATGTGCAGTATACAAAACTCGACTCACCTTTGTCACGTAGCCGAAAACATTCGAATAGAAAGCAAAGTAGTTGTTCGTGATGTATAGATGGCCTTGCAGTAGGATGTCACCAATTAACGCACACGAATAGTCTTTAAATTAGAGAAAAAGATGTAGATGGGAATTGGAAGGGTGCGATTTCAAATACATACAATTTAGTACGATTTCCTTGTCGGCGGCGGGAAAGTGCCGTTTGAATTTCTTCTGGCGCGCCTTCGAGGCGCGCTGCTTGCTTTCCTTGAGCGGTGCTTTTGGACTGGGCGGTTCGGGCGATTGGGCCTGCGCGGTCATGATCGGCGCTGAACTCGACAGTTGCTTGATGCTGCCCCTGAAATACCTCATCGTCAACAAAACGCACCAACAGTCGCTGGACTTTTACGCCCAGTAATTCACACTATCTATGCTAATCAATTATTCAATGCATATTCAATTTCTTTATCGCGCCCCGCGAATTTGTTTAAAAACGAAAAAAGTGCGTCCAACATATTGTGATAAAACAAGCGATTAATTTATTAATTACTTACTATATACGAGTATATAGTAGTTGGACTTTCATCAAACGCATTGTGCGATAAACAGGTGTTCAACGATCCGGCAACACATACCTAATCGTAAACAATTCAATCAAACTAGTTTTTTTCAATTGATTATCGTTAAATTCAATTAAATTCACATTAAACTCGCAAAACTTACAACAACCAAAAATTCTATCTATTTGTAGTAAATTGTTTGAGGCTAAATTAACCAATTATGTTATAGTTACATTAAAAAATTTATAAATTCATTATATAAATGGTAATGTCATATTATTATGTATCATTAGGTATTTGATGAAATAAAAACAATAAAAACATACAAAATATTTGATATTACAATAAATTATAGTTAAGTCTTGATAGATTTTACTGATTTTAGCATAATATTGTCAATGTATTGTACTAAATCATTTATATTCTTTCATCAAGTAGTCTCAATAATCAAAATGGCACTTAATTTATTAATGCTAGTTAGTTTAACCATAATTAAATAAAATAGTTATCTTCGAACAGCGTTTTATTGCTTTTGTCATCATTATTAAGATATCGATGTTTAAGCATGGTTTAGGACTGCTTCTTCCGTCTGTGTACATTTTCTTATAAATAATGATTTTTATTGTTGAAATGCGGTTTATTTTATTGCAGTGATCGAAGTTCGTTTTTGTAGATCGGTTTCGTTATTAAATTAGAACCAAAAATGTGCTTGATGGCAATTATATATTGATATTGAATAACTAATTCCCACTTATCTGACATCTATATCTGACTAATGAATAAAGTTGTTCCCATAAATTAACCCGGGCTCATTAATGATCTTTATAGTATATATATTTTGTATCTATATAATTATTGCTATTGCGATTATGTATTGATAGATAGATATGTTTTTTGATTTTTTTTTTAATTCATTCGATGAACAATGCTTGTACATTTATTGTATAAAACAGATAATTGTGTAAAATCAATTAATAAGTCTGTTTTTTCTCTTCGCAAACATATCTTTACTAATACTAGAGCCTAAGGAAGGCACATGCTTGTGGTCCAGAATGAATTGGGGCCAGTTATA
>JARJDW010022514.1:0-31133 GCA_030264715.1 Adinopsis sp. GC000173 | reverse complement strand
AAAATTGAATCAAAATCCAGTATGACGCAATATCCACTCGCCTCCAACGGCGTATCCATAAACAATTCATGCAAGTCAAAGATCACCGTCAGTGATGAGATGGTAATAATCAAGTCGGCGATGGCGTATACAAGCAGCAAACGGTTGGTGCGCGTCTGCATCATCTTATTCTGTAGGATCATGGTCGCAATGCACAAGTCGGCGGCGGCGATCGCGAGCCAGATGGGAATTTCAAAGTATTTGCGTATGTGTAAGTAGTGCGCAAATATGCTGTAGTATTCCTCATCGTAGGTGTTGTTTGTCAGCGCAACGGTGGCGTTTTCGAGTTGTTCCAATACTTCCACATCCATTTTTGCTACAAAAAAAGGAGTGATAATTGAGAAATCAACTGGGACGGGTTGAACAATGGTGGACTGAAAAATTTCCTCTCCCAGAGCGAACATTCCACTTCAACAAATTTAATTTTTTCGCTATTTTTTGCTATCTTTTTTGTTACTTTTCTTTGTTTTTTACGACTTTTTCACTGTTTTGCGTTATTTCTTGTCACTTTTCTCTGTTTTTTACGACTTTTTCTCTGTTTTTACGACTTTTTCATGCTTTTTTGCTGTTTTATGCTTTTTGTTATTTTTCTCAGCAACAACAACACGCAAATTGCAAAAAAGCGACGAAAATCATGAAAAATTTCTAAAAAAATCAGCAAAAAACACAAAAAAGTTGTAAAAAAAAACAGCAGAAAGTGTAAAAAAATAACGAAAAACATTAAAAAAGTTGTAAGAAAACAGCGAAAACCCATGAAAAAAATGCAAATAAATAGCATAAACAGAGTGGCAAAAACGACTTTTACAATTTTTTCATGTTTCTTGTTGTTTTTATGCTTTTTGCTATTTCTTTTTGTTATTTTCTCGTTTTATTTTTAAAAACCAGCGAACAAAAAAGCGAAAAATCATGAAAAAATACTAAAAAATCAGCAAGACACAAAAAAGTTGTAAAAAACAGCGGGAAGTTACAAAAATTAGCAAAAATTTATAAAAATAGTTGTATGAAAACAGCGAAAAACCATGCAAAAAATAGTGCAAACCACAAAGTCGTAAACAAAGGCAAAAACAAACAAAAAATGTTGAAAAAGAGCTGTCAGGGCTGATTTTTATGACTTTTTCGCTATTTTTTTGTCACTTTTCACTAGTTTTTACTAATTTTTCATGTTTTTTTACTGTTTTTATGCTTTTTGCTATTTTCTTTTGTTATCATTCTCGCTTTGTTGCTAAAAAGATAGAGAAAAAGTTGCAAAAACAATGGCGAAAACCATAAAAAAGTTGTAAAAAAACAGCAAAAGAGCATTAAAAATAACTGCAAAAAGACAGTAAAAACACAACAAAATCGTAAAAAGTGACATAAACATAAAAAGAATGTTGAAAGAGCTTTCTGGGGAGGAAACTTTCCCGGCCACCCACATACTTCAGTAAGACGAGAATCAGTCAATAGTTTGTCAAATAAAAAACCATCTATGTAGTTGCTCTGACATTTTGTAAATATATGAATAGAATCTCTCTGAAGGTAATCGTATTCTTTTTGTGCGTCTCTTTAGTAACTGCGCAAAGAGCCTCAAGTCCAATATAGGGACGTGAGAAATTCTATTCAACTTTTCGGACCACCCACGTATATTTACACAATGTCATAACAACTACATGGCACATTTTTAATAGACAAAATATGTTTGNATCTTTAACTTGAATGAAACACCGCAAAACACAAAACACATATTTTATATAGACACACAACGTAATTTGTTCTGTTTATATGAATTGCTATCATCGAAATACGGTGAAGTTGAGCGTTTCACATGAACCGTGAAGCGATTGCAACACAAAATTCGCACAACTATTATGCGGCATCATTTCATAAACACATAAGCATAACATAGAAAATATGCGGTTTTTCTAAATCTAAACGGTGTGTATATGTAAGGATGTATATGTGTGTGTGTGTGGGTTTTTTAATTGATTCGACTTTGCACCAGAACAGAGCGAGTTATTGCCGCGATGAGATATGTAATTGTATTATTTATTAGAAAAGTGCGCTCGCTCGCAGTATGGAATTCACATATGTTGATAGAGCAGCGTAAATTGTGTTGTTTATCATTTTAATTATGTGGAATGGTTAGTGTATGAAATTAATATGCAAAAAATTAAACGTACAACAAACAGCATCCAATTGCAGTCTGTTTATTCTCATCATCGACATGTGTGTGTGTGTGGACAAATAACAAATAAAAATAAATGCTGTATACATATGTCGATTCATGCCTTTCCTTCCGTATAAATACTAAATAACGTAGCATCCTCAAATTTAAAAAACATAGTACTTTAGAACCAAATCATTTTTCCATACCAGCATATTAGACTAAAGATGTTTGGGACTGTCCTCGTGTGCTATCACTCCACACAATTCCGGATTTGGCCAATGTTGGTTCTGGCGTGCCTAAACATTCAACGATATCTTTTATTTTCTACCCTGATCGTATAAGACATCTTGCGGATATGAAGCACAATGTCTCAATGGGCTCAATATGCTCATGAACGTAACAATTTAATAACATAATAAGACAAGAAATATTATTGTAGGCAACCATACTTACACATACCCTCACTTAATTTGAATTTGTCGCATGTGAATAAATGTTGCTCTTGGCTTACCCAAATGTTTGCCACTACATTACTGCCCCACATCGCATGGGACACCTTGGATACGAAGCAGATTATCAAAATTTATCAACAAATATTATTGTAGGCAACCATATTTACACATAACCTCACTTAATAACATTGAATTTGTTGTACAACTAGAAATCAATTAATTGAAATTATTAGACCACTTACACGTCGTATTTCAATAATCGTAAATTTAATTTACCTGAAGTTGTATTAGAATTATAAGCCTGTGCATTT
Source organism: Adinopsis sp. GC000173 (assembly GCA_030264715.1). Lineage (NCBI taxonomy): Eukaryota > Metazoa > Arthropoda > Insecta > Coleoptera > Staphylinidae > Adinopsis > Adinopsis sp. GC000173. Next base: position 28,188 of record JARJDW010022514.1, on the reverse strand, counting down.
TATAACGATGTAGTGTACAACGGCTCGATGCTAATAAAATAGTACAATTTCGATAAAAGTGTTGTAATCGACGTGTGTAATCTAGTTTATTACGATAAAAATTATATGAAATCGCTTACAAACAGGTATCAAAAACACAATAGAACACTAGGGACTTTAAATATAATTGTCAACAACCATATCTACACATAACCTCACTTAACTTTGATCATCGCAATTATAGATAACGCACTTGCTCGGCCACTTACACACTTGCAACGCGTATTTTTTGCGATGAGCGCTTTGTTAAAAAATGCGAGTGTTCTCCATTCTATGTATTGTGACACTACTTCATTGGCAAAATAACGGTAAATTTAACATTTTCCTGTTTTCTGATTATTAACGTTGTTTTCCAGTGCTTGGCGTCGCCTATTTGGAGGGCAACGATGTGGTGTACAACGGCTCGACGCTATTAAAATACTACAATTTTGATGATAAAAGTGTTGCAATCGATGTGTGTACTCTAATTTACTACGATACTAAAGATGATAGTCCGCATACGGTGTCGCTTACAAAACAACGCAAACAGGTATGTATTATTATTAAGCGATTAGTAAATTACTAATTCATTTAATTCTTGCAGCTGGACAACTTTTCAAAGCGGATAAATCCGTTGAATCGTGGATTTTGCGGCTTCACAATTACCAACTACACAAAACAAGATCCGATCAAGTATAATTTAAGCGCTGAATACACTGCTGACGGTACCAAACATGAAATAAACCAACAATTCGTACTAGAATTCAAAGGTATTTATAGTAGTCGACAAATATAAACAACATGCCTGACAGATAAAGAATACTTGGCATAAAAGTGCACTCGTCATTGCAAAGCCACCTTCTCTGTTTTTTGCAATAAACTCATGCTCGTTCAGTTTGACATCCGACTCTACTGCGCAAGTCCGGAAGATGTTCTTACCTGCCGATTGATATCATTAAAATTACCGTCACGTGAAATGAACATCCAACTTGAAAATGTTATTGTGCAGAGTAGGTGGCTTTGAAATTGCACTAATTCCATTAGTGGGCTATCAAGTCAAACAGCTATCGGAAGACAAAATGCCATTTTGAATATGAATTTTAATAAGTTTTAAATAAAGACCATTTTCTTAAGTTAAAAAATTTAAAGATGTACATCGTTGATTAATTTTTTATGTAGTTAGTCCAAGTCGTGTCAAAATAGAGGTGGAAAACAAAGAAAAAGAAATAAACCTAGATTTTTTAATTATTTTAATTACCGAAATGTCAAATTTTAACATAAATCAAAGTTATTTCTATTTGTTTTTTTTCACCTTGAATTTGGCATGACTTCGATTAACTATGGTATATGTGTTAAGTTTTATACTCACAGGTTGACAAATAGCAGTAAAAATGATACTTTGGAATGATTAATTAATTCTCATGAGTTATGCCATGCATCCTAACCTCTATTGAAGCTTTATGACGTTTACGACATGGGTCATATTTTTTTATCTGTCATGAATCTTACATTTAAATCAAATTTTACTTACCACTACAACTATTAGATCCGATTCGTTGGGAGAACGAAAAGCACAACGTCTCGATCGGCAGCGAATTTCGTCTCGCATGCGGCGGACTGTATCTGTCAAAATGTTTTGTCGTTACGCCGGACCAGGACAAAAAGTACATGGTCATCGAGTACGAGTACCTCATTCGTTCGATTCAACCGAATCATATCGGTGTATGGATTTGTTCGTGCATCGATCATGATTCGGTGCTGATCGAACGCGAAATCGAACTGATCGCTTTAAGTACGTGGCTGAATATAGAAAATAAATCGGAAGGAGATAGTTTTGCTCATTTTCACACATTTTCTGAACGATTTTCGACGTGTTTGAAGAGAAAGTTGCATGGAGAAAAATGCATTAAATTAAAAAGCGAGTCCACCCGCCTGTCAAATTTGACGTATTTGGTGTTTTCACATATTTTCTACCAAAATTTGATAGAATCCAACTTTCCAGAGATAGTCCCAATCGAAATGTGTCAAAAATTATTCAAAAAATGTTTCTCCTTATATAAAATCAGTCCGGTTTCTTTTAAATAGCATTACCTCTTACAATCATCATTAGCTAACTTCACGTTGCACACAGCAGGAAAAGGAACCAGACTGATTTTATATATGCAGGAGGCATTTTTGCTCATTTTCTAAACAATTTTTTATGCGTTTTCACTGAAAAATGATAGAATGAGGCCAAATCGAGCTGGAGAAGGTAAAAATTGAATTAATTAATAAGCGACTCCATGCGTCTGTGAAATTTGACATATTTGGTACTTTCACACATTCTCCACCGAAAATTGATAGAATCCAACTTTCCAGAGATAGCTCCAATCAAAAAACTATTCAGAAAATGAGCTAAAATATCTCCGGTTTCTTTTAAATACAATTACCTCTTAGAATCATCATCGGCTCTCAACTTCACATTGCTTGTTGTAGGTCCATTGGAGGTGATCGAGTGGTACACGACGGATGGAGGTTACGCACAAATCGGCTGTCAGATTTTGAATTCGGATCAAAAACCGCCGCATCATTGTGCGTTTAAGCGGCCGGATGGGAAGCGATTGTACGTTTCAAAGAATGGAGCGGCCAATGAACGATACACCACGCTCGGAATGAATTTGACCAGCTTCAAATGTCAACTGGAGGTTAGTACTTAATTTCTTTTTTGTTTCAACAAGGATGAGTTGAAAAGTTAAAAAACGTAAATTAGAGCAACTAATTGCAAACAAATAACAAAAACCAAGAAAATGTTTAGAAGACTTGAAACTTTTAGACCACATGCGTTTTCAATTTGGCGGTAAATTTGAAATACAATCATTGTATAGGTTAAATTGCCACTGACGCAGGAGGAAATTGGAAGCTGGGAGTGTAGTATTCAAGAAACTGGCAGATACATCCATACAGGACAAGGTAGTATACCAACATTATATAATTAATGATTGCGTAACTAATTATATTGTATATTTACAGCACCGGCTTTTCCAAAAACTTTAAAGAAGGCCGTCGAAGTGAATAAAAAGAATGAGATCGCCTGTGCGGTTCCATATAGCTCCGATAGTTGTTCGATCATCGATCCGCAAGGTAATACGCATTCAGGCGGTAGCATTTTCAAAGATTTTTATCTCGGTAACTGTCGAATTACAACAAATATCACCGAGGATAAATTTGGCATGTGGAAATGCATCTATTCTAATCCGAACGATCCGTACGATGAAATCATCAACGTTGAGGTGTGTAAATAGTTGCTCAATTTTATCGATAAATTAAATTTGATATATTTAACTTAGTGCTGGGTATATAGAAAGGTCTCACATTTAAAAAAAAATAGGGTAATGATTGGGTGCTAATTTGTTGCTCGCTGGTACATAGAGAAAAAAAAAAGTAGAAATATGATTTATTGCGGTGTACAATTGGGGGTCATTTGGTGCTCAACTGGTGCTGAATTGGTGCTCATTTGATATTTATTTGGGGACAATTTGCTGCTCGCGCCCCCAATACAGTTTGTTTTACTTTAAATGCTGCTAAAAATGAACATTTAAGCAGTCATGTTAAAATGTATCTACTATATCTCATTTTTAATGTGAGGCCCTAAACTATAGCTTGTTTACCTTTTAGGTTAATCTCGACACTGTCTACTTGATAAAACACAAACTTGTTTATTTTAGGTGGTAGACAAATACAATTTGCAGGCATCCTTTGTGGAAATCGAAGTGGAGGAAGAAGATTCACTAGAAATACTATGCAAATCCGAGTCGGCACTATTTTCATGCTTTTTCATCGCGCCAAACGGCGCCAGCTACCACACATCATCAAGAAAGAGCGATGAAAGTAAACACTTTGAGTATGTTGGGCGAGGACTAAAATATGGCGATTGTGGCATTAAATTTAAGGAAAGCAAAATGGAGTTTGACGGGAAATGGCTGTGCGGTGGTAAGTTAGGCACGGTGTTCAATAATTTCATTAAAACATCAAACACCACCGTCTACGTATATAAGAAAGGTGAGATTCTTTTGTTATAAATTAATGTTGCGATTAATTTATGCCTTTTTAGGTGTTGTATCAAATTCACGTGCCATAATGAGTCCGGTTAGTGTGATTTTTGTGATCGCGTTAGGTATTATATTGGCAATCATTTATAAATTAACCGCCAAGAGGAAAATACGTCATATTAAAGTAAATCAACTAGATAATGATAGCAAAATCGATGAAGAGATGTAATATTAAATAAAAATAAATTTATCCAAATTCGATATTTTAGTGCGCAAAATATTCCATTTCTTTCATAGATTTATAGATGAAGCCGTGACATAGGAAAGTAGCAGCCGAAGTCAATGAAAAAAAAGTCATACCTGAATGAATGTCAATAATTGTATATTTAACACATTTCCATACTTTTTTTCTTTATATTTTTTTAACTTGATTAGAGATTCATTGCTGAGACGAAATTAAATTATGCCTAACCATGGGTGTAACCAGGTGGACTAGCATTCCAGGGGCCAGATGTCGCAATCGCAAACTTTTATGGAAACGAAAACACGAAACTGTAGCAACTATGCAATATTATATTTCATCGCAATGTTGCGACAACGGAATTATAGTTTTATTTTAAAATTGTTGAATAATTGAAATGATGAATATCTTCAATATTTGTTCGACCACCAGATGCGTCACATTACAATACGTCGGTGGACCCAAAAGCAACCAGACTGAGAGACATTGTTTTATTCATTTTCATTCATTTAACGAGCGATTTCGACGCGTTTCAACGGAGTCCATCTCCGGGAAAGTAGATTTTACTATCTCCAGTAAAAACGCTTCGAAAATCGCATTAAATATTCGTGCCAACTCCAAAAAATAGCAATTTTGAGATATGGTTTGACTCCATTTTTATGCATTTTCCAAGACTTTTACCTTATTTTAACAATTTCCGGTGAAAATGCTTTAAAATAAAGACTATATTCGACTAATTAATGATACTTGATTTTTGTGAACGGAAATAAATAGAAAAAAAACTCCAATTTATCTATACTATAGAATTTAAATCTACATTGCAAGAAATAGGATAATATCATTTATTACTTACGATGCAAAGAATTACTAAACTTTTGTAATTGAATTCTTCTTCAGAAGCTGGTATAAAATTTGTGACATTTAATAAATAAATACTTTGGTTTCCATGGTAATTTATAACACTTGTTACTTGATTTTGTGTGAACAAAAATAAATTTCAATATAACTATTACAGAATTGAAATTGAAAACTATCATTTATGTTGATTCGTGCATCGAGTTATAATTATTACACCATGGATTTGTCCGATTTGTGCATAGAGGTATACACTAGTATATATCTCTATGGATTTGTGTATTGACTGTAGGCAACTTTGTATGGCGCTGTAAGATACGACGTACGAGGGCTAAAAGTAGTGTGACGTTCGGTTTGGGCGAAGCTTGCCGAATTATTGAATCATTTTTATTATTATTTTTTTGTCATCATCATACGTGAATTTATGGCTTTGAATTTTACGTATGCACGCGACAAACAAACATTGTGATAATCAACCAACGAGTGATAGACGACGTTACCTGATTTGAATGGCGTTTCAATACAATCAAACGGTTGGTACGTAATTGCCTCCTCTGCATTGTAGTAATAGTACAAATCGATATTAAGCGTTTTGATGCAATTCGTTTATTGTAGGTCAGCACACGTTCCTCGGCCAATTCACCGACGCGAACGAGTTTACGCTGTTCGGCAGCAAGACGTCGAACAGTAGCAGCGGCGAGGTGGCGACGGTGGTGTCTGCAGCAACAGCAGCGACGACCAACATGAATCGCAGCAAATCGTCGACGCGCTCCATCGACGAGAAGGACGACTCCACCGATTCGATGGACAAGCGCGATCGGCGAAAGACGACGCGCGAGAGCCGTGAGTTTAGCAGCAACAAGAATCGCGATGATGATACCAGTTCGGACAGTCACAATGCGATGACGACGCTGCAGGCCGGCCCGCCGCAGATTACGCCGAACATGTGGAGCGGCATGATGGGGATGAGCTATCCGATGGTCGGCATGAACATGATCATGGATCCGAACGTGATGTCGATGAACAACTATGGAATGATGCCGCCGATGATGACGACGAGTGATACATTACTAGCTGCTCCATCCACTGATCCTAATCTAATGCTGAATCCGCCAGTGAAGGAAATCATACATTGCAAATCGTGCACGCTATTTCCTCCTAATCCCAATGCACCACCACCGACTACAAGAGAACGTCCGCCTGGATGTCGAACTGTATTCGTCGGCGGCCTACCCGAAAATATGACCGAGGAAATAATCATGGAGGTGTTTGAGCGGTGCGGTGAGATTACCACACTACGACTGAGCAAGAAGAATTTTTGTCACATTCGTTTTGTCTACGAGGCATCGGTGGATGCCGCTATATTCCTGTCTGGGTATCGAATACGTATTGGATCAAATACGGATCCACCAAATACGGGACGTTTGCACGTCGATTATGCACAGGTAATTCATTTAATACTCCCTCTGCACGAAAATAATAGCGTTTATAGTTTGCTCCGAATATTATATATCCCTTGACAGAGTGCATGTGAGATACTGATGATTTTTAATTTAAAACTATCAAGCTATTGCGTTTGCACCTTCCTACTACATCACTCATTCCGTCATTATACGACGCCGGAGAAGCAATTTGAAATATAAAACTCTCATTTGATACAAAAAATATCCGATAAGCTGAAAATATATATCAAAGAGTAAATATCGACTAATATCAAATGAAGCGGCTTTTTATTTGAAACATTATATAACCTACCTACCAGCAACTATAATTCACATTTTTTGTATAAAATGGGACTCGTGTATTTTTTATAATCTAATATTACAATGGCACTATTGCGTCTGAACTTTCCTAATATATGGCATTGTCATAGCGTGAGACATTCAATGTACTCTCTACGAAGCAATTACACTACGCCGGAGCAGGAACTTGAAAACATAAGAGTTTTATTTAATACAAAAATACACATCCTGACGATGGCCGAGAACCTGAAATATATCGACTAATAACAAATAAAGCAGTTTTTTTATTTGAAAAATTGTATATAACCTATAAGTGTTTTTTAAATTTAACTCCAACTGACAGCAGCCAACTTCCTACAATCCATATTTGTTTTGTATAAAATCGGTTTAGTATATTTTCAAGTTGCTGTTTCAGTGTAGTGCATTAAGATTAATTATTATCTCAAAATAAAAGTCCAATTTTAATTTAAAAGCGTTTGTCGAGACTGGAATGAATGTTGGCAATCGATGAACATTAAAACCAGACAAAAACACAAGTTTTATTTATATTATAGAAATGCATGTATTATGTAAGTAAGTACGAAATGCATAATCTGCAAAAATAGAAGCTACGAATAGCTGCTATATATTTTTATTACTTCCTCAGAACATTTTCAAGATGCGGGTAATTTTGATTGTCTTGGTAGCATTTCTTTTTTTCAAATTTTGTAAAATTTTTATTGAAAACCATGCTTTTATTGGCCATATTATATCACTGTGAGAAAGGTTGAAAGCCGGCGGAGTTCTTTGACGATCTCAACAAACTTTTCAGCTGCTAGAAGGTATTGCTTTTGGCGCTGCGAAATGAGTTCGCCGCCTGCTAAACTTTCTCAGAGTGATATGGACAATACGAGTGCGATTTTGAATTCTTAAATCTGGGTTCTGTGTAACTCTTTTCCTTAGAGTGCTGATAAGAGCTCCTCAAATTATCAATTTTTATTGCATTAAATCTTACAATTTTTAAACTGCTCCTGTCAAACTAAAGTTGTTCTTTCATTTTGTTTCTATTAGATGAAATTATAAAATTGTGCATGAAACAAAGGTTTTAGAAAATGTTTTATATTGGTGTAAAAACAATAAGTGTCATCAAGTAGATCAAATATAAAAGTTTGCAAATCTTTATTCTAAATCTGTTTAGGACAATAAACATAATAAAATTTTAGAGTGATTCTATAATATATAACATAAAATTTCTTATTTTAGGCACGAGATGATCAGTATGAATGGGAATGCAGACAACGACAACTACAACGAGAACAACGGCATCGAGAGCGAATGGAAGAGGAACGGCTGCGACCGCCATCACCACCGCCTATCGTACACTACACCGATCATGAGGCGTCCGCCGTATGCGAGAAAATCAAACAGGACGAGACGTTTGCCAAAGCGATACTGGTACATACATAGTGTGATAATGTCAGACACTGGAACTCAGAAATATCGACGTTATTTGTACGAGGGTAAATCAATTATCATCGGCAATGTGGTAATATTTTTCGTTATGATGGTAGTGCGGTATTAAAAAGTACAGAACAGATGTATGATTAAATTATTGTTAGGTTTTTAATCATTTGAGCCAGTTAGGTTGTCTCTTTTGTCGCTATTTTGCCCTTAAACATGACTGCTCAGCTCTATGTTTACACCAAGTAAGAGCAACGTTCAGTGATCATTTTTTATGTGGTGACAAGGTTTACCATGAGCCAAAATTCATTCTAAACTCCGTAGTAGTAACACACTATTCCCTACCTGTACCAAAAGTCTATGCAGCCCGCAAAAAAGATCTCTAAATTAACGAAAAATATTGCGGATAACAGTTGACTTAGTCTCGTATTTGATACGCTTGAAACAAGTACTCGTTACTTAAAATGTAACGCGTTACTTTTTGGTACTTATGTTCTATATAAAGAAGGGGAGTCAGAGACAACAAATTGCTTATAAATCTAGTTTTGAAGATATAAAAAAGTAACGCGATACTTTTTAAGTAACGACTACAAATAACGTCGGTACTTTTTTGAAATAGCGTTCCACTATCTGAATAAAACAATGCACCACTTACTGTATCGACTTAATACATTGTATTATATTATTGTAGATTGTCATAACGTGGCTGGAGCGTGGCGATTGCAATAAGCGCAATGCGAACACATTCTATTCGATGATACAATCGACGAATTCGCACGTACGCCGTCTGCTCAGCGAGAAGGTGCAGTACGAGGAGGAGCTGCAAAAGGCCAAGGAGCTGATGAAGGGACGCATGCAGGGTATACTATTACAATGTAAGTATTTGCCGCTGATGCGCCATACCTTACTATCTCTACTACTACGTACTTCTTTTCTCCACCTATTTTTTTATTTTTTATTTTATAAAAGATATAATATAATATAAACAAACAAACAAACAACGATGATAGGTTATATGACCGATTTAGGGGGCGAGTAAGTATTCGTATATCAGTCAGACTATGGGTTCAACTCGTTCATTACGATGATGCACATTTGCTGTTACTCTAAAAAGTATTTATTACATATACAATTAACTTTTCATGATGATGATGCCATTGATGCTCTTGATGATGATGAAAATTGAAAATTCAGGTAGGTCGGCCAGTCAGTCGGAACAACAACACACAAGGCAGCAAATGTGTAATCAAAAACGTTTGAAAAAACATCAACATTGACATGTTTTTTTCTAACAAAAAAAAAATCAGAATTGTGTACTTTGTTTGGTGTGGTGGTAAACGACACCAAACGCCCGAATGCATATAAACCATATCCAAAAAGCGAGAAAAAAAAACTCAACTACATTGACGTTGTTTTCTTCTTTTATTTTTGTTATTCTGTTTGTATATTATTTGTTATTACATATTAATTAATGGATATTGTTTATGTATTATAACTTTATATTATTATACTGGAATCTCTCTAAGTGGTTCATTTGCGTATGTGTGGCTGTCAGTCAGTCAAATAGAGCGCTTGTTCATGGCTGCGTGTCACAAGAAGGTCTGGGATCATTTCACGAAGGCGCAGCGAAAGAACATCGAATTGTGGAAAAAGCAATCAATGGTACGTACGTAATACAATACATTTACAAATCCAATCGAATCCGATAAAATGCAAATTTTTAATTGCGAGTATAATAATAAATTCGAAAGAAAAGAAACCAAGTTGCTAGCTAGCCATCAGCCTCGTTCGCTGTGTGTGTGGTGGTGTGCGTGTAGGACCGCAAAGCAAAACATTGTGCTATCTATCTATCTATCTATCCAATTGAGTCAGAGTGTACATAATAGATAAATTGGTAAAATATGCTCTCCTATATTATTATTATTACTATATATATATATACTACTATATTCACACCTCTCTTGTACAAAACTCTCGATCATCCTCTCTCTTCTTATCTTATATTTTTATTATTATTATAATAAAGAAAATTGCCAAATATTACATGGGATGTGTGTTAGACTGCGAGCCAAATAGCTTTGTTTCAACAGGACTAATTTCATTGATTTTTGAATTGGTATGCCAAACGGAAACGGATTTTTGTTGGGACATATTTTGACTGGTTTTGACAATGACTTTTTATCTATGGCCATCTGGGGCCAATGCCGATTACTCACGATTTGAACAATTTAAAGTTCGAAACGATGTAAAGGCAGTAAAAACAAATTGAAATGTCATACTATTGCCATTTAGGGCGGTTTTAAATTCCGTTTAAAACGTCGGATTGCTTAAATTTATACTTGGTATACTCAAGCAATTCGCTTTTACAATTCATCAACAACTTTACTTGATAGTATTTGATATCCAAAAGCTTGGTTAATTTGATAACTCAGCTGTCAAAAACTAAAACTTTATTAACTTTATAGGTTGGAATTTTTTATTACTATCTGATGGAAACACGGATTGCAATAAATCACCTTCATTAAACGTCATATTTCAATGCTATTCAACTTCTTTTGTTAAAAAGAAATGTCAATTGGTTAAAAAGAAATGTCAATTGGACCAATAGGAGAAGAGAATAAGTTATCCGAGGTTTTTAACAGGCACTGTTATCGGTTAAAGTTAATCCCACACTTATGCCTCCGATAACCTTATCGGCTGATTGTAAAACCCATTTTCCGTCATTTTCCCTGGTATAACCCTATCCGATATTTATCCGAGCATTGTAAAAGCGGCACTTATTAAACTTTAAGAATCAAAAATGCTCAAAAAAAAATCATCGTTACGCCTGACCAGCGACCGCTTTAATCGTCAGACGACGGCTGGTGAATAACTAATCAGTCAGAAATATGTTAATGCAACTAATTAACGCGTCAAATCGCATGATGGGACGTTTCTTTTTCACTGATTTCTGACTGATAATCAGTTAAAATTGTCCTGTTGATACAAAGCTCTAATATGAACGCAGCAGGATCTACCAATCACAGCCTAACACCCATTTTCGTTTAATTTTATTATATATATATAAATGTTTAGAGATTTTAAAAATATATATATATATTAAAGAGAAGGTAAGCCGTAAGGTAAGTTTTAAAATTAAAATTATCAACGGTATAGTCACCATTCAACAACTCTAGCAGCACAAGCGATTATTGGCCGGTAAAAATTGATTGATGATGATGAAATCGCAAGGAGATATACTACGACGATAAGAAAATTATTTAATTGTTTTTTATATCTGATATATCAATATATATATATATACATTTTGATTTCGTTTCATATTGATTGTGTGCGATCGCATCGATTTTATCATTTATGATGATGATGGAAATCGATGCGATGTGCGTGGCATGTCCAGTTGCTAACTAATATGTGCGTTTTTTTTTCGTACGTGTGTGTACTTATAGGAGATTAAGAATGTGCAAATTGACGGTGATCAATTAGTCGAAAAGGCCGATGATGAAATGGACGTATCGGATGAGGATGATACGTCGTCGCCACGGAAGCGCACCAAGTACGATACGCTGCACGATGAGCATTTGCAATTGAAGGAGGAGAACAATAATTTGCGATGTCAAATGGAGGCGTACAAAAATGAGGTATGAACATATACCACACATAAAGCATGTTGGGATAGAAAGGTTCTGTTGCATTGAACGCGATGTCATCTGTCATTTTAACTTCTGGCGTCTTCTTCTGTCATCCTAAATGTAACTTGTTTTTCTATAATACAGTTAACTAGCTCTAATCGTAAGATAAAATGCTCTCTATATCGAATTAATCGAAAAGTCCCTGGAAAACAGAGTACTTGATTTGACAATTTCTACAATAAACTGTTTTCGGTCCCGTCAGAGTATAAGATAGGGCCCACTGTGCTACTTTTATTTCTCTGATAACTCATTCATTGATTAGAAGTATATTAACGTATTGTACGGCATATTGTTATATGTATTAAGCTTCGTACAGACTTGAGCATTTTTGCGCGCACGAACAGTTTGCACGCACGAACGCGATCCGTCGCTTGTCGGTACATCAAACGATTCTCGTGCGAAACGGCGCTCAGAGTATGCGTGCGAACAAAATCAACACGTCCAGACTTGAGCATTCGTGCGCACAAACTGTTCGTTCGCGCAAAAATGCTCAAGTCTGTACGAAGCTTTAGAACAACTTTATATTACGACGTTTTTATAATTAACAAACTTTAACATCCGCATCAGCTGTCACTTGGACAAACTTATCAATTGTCACTTTGGCATTTTTATATAACCTCATTCAACGTAAACGTTACTTTATAAATTGACTTGAAAGCATTATTAGAAATATTCCATTTAGTGCTGAAGTAACGATTAAACAATGCATTGTCATCCAATTCTGAGCTACAGTAAAAGTTTTAAAATTCTAGATATTTGGGAAATTTGTTAAATTGAGTGCAAAATTCTGCCCAAACACATAAACCTGACTGACAGACAACGCGACGAGTTAATAAAAACGTAATAAAAATTATTCTTAATAAAAAATACACATTTAATACAAATATTAGAAATATCCTTAAAAAATGTAATTATATTTTTCACATTTTCATTTAAATGTACTACCCAATGCATCTCAAAAAGAACTAAATTTTGATAGATTCAAACTAATCCCTACCATAAGTAATAAATTTGCATACTCTAAAGTCTAAACGGTTTAAATTGTCTCGATAAATTGCGCTTCCTGGGCATCATTCGTTTTGCAATGCTTTTGATAGTAGTACTGTTCAATGTGGTGATACATATCATATACTCAACATAATCCATCATTAATAACGTTTTTGATACATTTTTAGGTGGAGGTGGTGCGTGTAGATCTACAAAAACAACTCGAAGACAAGGAAAAACAATTTAAGATGCTGCAACACACACTCCAAGGCATGCAGCAACAACTCATCGAAGCGAAGAAGCGCCAGTCCGAGGAGGAGATTAAAATGAGCGAATTGCAGAAGAAACTGACTGACAAACTACTGACGAAAACGAACAGCACCGAAAAGGATGCCACCACGATAAATCTCGACGAAATTGAATCGGAACGCGCCGATTCGGTGCCGAGCATCGTTAGCGAATCGCCGCCGTCGCTCAGTAATAATAGCGTATCGAATCAGGAGACGAGTAGTTTGATATCCGATAACGATGCGAAGCTGGTGGGCATTATATCGGCGTTTCTCAATGTGCATCCGTTTGGCGCCGGCCTAGACTATATCTGGTCGTATGTGAGCAAATTTGAGACGGGCATACGGCCGTCGGACTTGGAGGTGCTGATGAGCCGGTTTCCGAGCGTGTTCAGCCAGGAACTGATCGGTATTGGGGCGAACATCGAACGAAAGTGGCTGTTCAACGCGTTCAAATGTAATAATCAGATCGTGCGTTAGGCGATCGAGCGCGCGGGGAGAGAGAAATTAAACCGAATTAATTTATCGTAGCGTTAGGGAAAAAAATTAGTACTACTACTATTATACTATTACTACTTGAATCCTTGAATGGCTTATAAATAATACTATTTCATTTTTTAATTTTATATTGTATTGTATATATAAAAGTGCGATTTAGTTAAGTGATGAATTTATCAAGTTGAATAAATTAATGATTGTTTGAATTTATCGAAGCGCATTTTGTAAATAAACCTAATCTATTTTGTTTTGTTTAATTTATTTTATTAATTTTGTTATCATATTTGTTTGTGCAAATATTACACAATTTTTATTAATTTTGCATTTGATTGGAATGCATTCGCAAAAGTGGCAACGTTGTCCACATCACGCATGGCAATTTCCCAAATGTGCGAATTTATATCTGTCACTTTTTGTGTGCGTTTGTTAATTTCGTTAATACTTATCTCGCTCTAACACACTTATTAAATGCATTCACTGTCCTTGTCTATTACACGCGCTAAATGTATTCGCTTGGTTTAATCTAAGACATACTGTGATTATACTCAAATCAATAATTTTAGCATGCTTGCAACTTCTCATCCTGCTTCCAAATTAATGTAGAATAGGTTATGTTGCATTTCTCTGCAAGTTAGAGAATATCTTCAATTAACTCCTTTGATTTCTGAATAAAAATGAGCGGTGAAGGTGAACTGCTGGCTGAGAAGGCGGAAAGCAAGAAAGCCGCCAAAAAGGAGGCGAAAAAAGCGGAAAAGGCCGCCAAGAAAGCCGAACATAAAAGTGCCAATGCACAACCGGAACCAAAGGATGAAGGTACACTATTTTAATTCCACATAGAATCTGGCTACATTACAATCATTCAATTTGCAGTCGATGTGGCGGAGGGTAAATACGGAAACATGGCAATAATCACCTCCGATGTGAATGCACCAAAACGACAATTTACGTACATCAAGAGCTTGAACAAATCGAAGGCGGGCGACGTGGTGTGGATCCGCGCCCGTCTGCACACATCACGCGCGCGAGGCAAGCAGTGCTTCGTCATACTGCGCCAACGAGAATTTACCATTCAGGTGCTGATCAACGTCAACGAGATCGTATCGAAGCAAATGGTAAAATTCTCAAGCAAGTAAATAGTGAATTCCATTAAATTTAAACAATCCAATGTTAATTGAATGCTTTCAGCATACCGAAGGAGAGCATCGTCGATATTCGTGGAGTGATCAACAGCGTCGATAATGAGATTGCGGCGTGCAGCCAAAAGGACGTGGAAATTGTAGCAAGCGAAGTGTGGGTAGTGTCCAGCTCGGCGCCACAACTTCCATTGCAGATCGAGGACGCTAGCAGGCCAGAAAAAGCTGATGTAAGATAATTGTTGCTATGCAAATAAATGGCTTTGTTCTATTTGCGGAACAATGTTCCAAACTAGGACTTTGTCAGTATTTGGAACTGTCAACCACGTAAACTCAATCGCTATTGGCTATAACAGCTTAATTGACAATTCCGAGAACATTGTCCGTGGTAAATAAAATAAAGCTAGAGTTAGATATGTTCCCTGGCCAAAATTAACGCAATGCTAAGCGAGTTATTTCTGTATATAAAAATTGATTCATTTTAGGAGGAAGAAGGATTGAACATTCGTGTGAATCAAGATACGCGTCTAGATAATCGTGTACTCGACTTGCGCACGCCGGCTAATCAAGCCGTATTCCGTCTGGAAGCGGGCGTTTGCAAGCTGTTTAGAGACTACCTCACCGAGCAAGGTTTCGTTGAGATACATACGCCGAAGATTATTTCGGCGGCTTCGGAAGGTGGTGCTAATGTGTTTACAGTCAGCTACTTCAAAGGTTTGCAATAAAAAACATTAAGTTTATCTAGTCTTAATAATAATAATAATGTAATATTTAGGATCGGCGTACTTGGCGCAAAGTCCGCAACTCTACAAGCAAATGGCTATCGCCGCCGACTTTGACAAAGTGTTCACCATCGGCGCCGTCTTTCGCGCCGAGGACTCAAACACGCATCGCCACTTGACCGAATTCACTGGACTGGATCTCGAAATGGCGTTCAGCTTCCACTATCACGAAGTGGTGCATACCATCGGCAACATGTTCACCGCCATCTTCAAGGGTTTACGTGATCAATACGCCGCTGAGATAGCGATTGTAAGGCAACAATTCGACGTCGAACCATTTAGATTCCTCGATCCGCCGCTGATTATGAACTTCGACGAGGGCAGGCGTATGCTGAAGGAGGCTGGGGTAGAAGTGGGCGCCGAGGAGGATCTCAGCACGCCGGCGGAGAAACTGCTCGGACGATTGGTGAAGGCCAAGTACGATACCGACTTCTACATACTGGATAAGTATCCGCTCGCCGTGCGGCCGTTCTACACGATGCCCGATCCCAATGTTAAGATCGCCTCGAATTCGTACGATATGTTTATGCGCGGCGAGGAGATTCTCAGCGGGGCGCAGCGTATCCACGATCCGGTGTTGCTAACTGAGCGCGCTAAACATCACATGATAGGTAATACTTTTTTTTATTCGAAGCAAGTAAAACCCTCTCAGCCCCAAGTTAATTGTGGATTTGAAAATTAACATGCAAAAAAAGGTTTGTTTTTTGGTCATGAACCTGTGCTGCACATGAACTCTATAGAGTGCAGGATAAAAAGTTCTATTTCATGACAAGTCCATGTTACTAAAAAACACTTATTAGTAGATTAACAACCTTTAATTATGTACAGTTGATTGTCAACTTGCTTTTCAATGTTTGACACGAGTTAATCCGTCTCTATCCCTTTATGTGAGAGAGCAATTTAACATTTCACTTTGGCATAAAAATAAATTAATTGTCAAAATTATAGGTTAGATTTATGTGCACATTTGTTAGTAGACAATGAACTAAATCGATAGGCGCTGCAAAAAACTGCTTCAATTTGTCTTAAACTATAACCTAACAATTTTTATTGTTTTAGATTTGAGTAAAATTGCTGCCTACATCGATGCATTTAAATACGGCTGTCCGCCACACGCCGGAGGAGGTATCGGATTGGAGCGTGTTGTGATGCTGTATTTGGGATTGGAGAATATTCGAAAAACGTCAATGTTCCCACGCGATCCAAAGCGCATTACGCCTTAATATGCGTTTTATTTTTTTGTAATTGCAATGAATAAACAAGACAATTTTTATTGTTAATTTATTATTTAAGATTATACTTACTTGTACCTACATCAATGTGTTATAATGTGCTTCTTCAAGTCGGGGAGATTCTTCGGTGTGTAATCGCATTTGTGACATTTTAGCGGAGTATTTAACAATTCCTTACATTTTTCAGGTGATGGTAGATTAATTTTTCCGTCGGTCGATAATGAATCCAACACATCTAAAAAAAAAACAATAATTGGACAATGCCTTTGTGTTGGAAACAATTACTACAAATAAAGTAACAGTTTGCACATAAATTAAAGAGAATAAAATAAGTTTCGGCATGAATAATTGTCTACATGTGTCGTTACTAGCTGGCCGTTGAACTTATAATGAAATTTTACAGATGCTGTGTCTCGTGACGCACTGGACCCATTTTTTCTAAGACACATACGCTGGCCTCAATTGCGGATGCGCTCATTTTTGTGCCTTCCACTTCTAAGCAGCATGCATTTAATATATTTTTTACTGATTAGTTTGTTAGGCTAACGAACTAACCAATGACTCTAAAATATGTAGTCTATACATACGAATCACATACAGTGTAACAACAGGGACCCATCCGAGTCTTTATGGGTCATAGCAGGAGATGTTCAAGCGTTTACGTGCACAAACTGCCGCAATGACTACGAGTTATGTAATATAAATTGTACATGACGCGTATAGGTCAATTATGACTTGAAAAATTGCTAAAACAGCGATTTATCTCAACACAACGAATTATATTACCAAAACATCATTTGATTCTGATATGCAAATGTTTTCGACAGAGATTTGAAGATGTTATTGCTACCAATCATTACCTACACTAATAATCGCTTAACATGGTATCAAAATTTTAGTTTTATCAAAAAATGATAGGCAAGGATGGACGATCACCTTTATTCTCTGCCAGACAAAATCCTATAGCGCGTAAACTAGCTTGATGATAGCAAAATAAAGGTAAATTTAGCTAATTTGAAAATTTTGACATTTTTTATCGACAATTTTACACGATACCTTGTGCATTGAGAAAAAATGCAGTGTTGAAACTATTCCAATGTATCTTCGTCTTCAAGCATACGGAATTCATATCATCGCTAATCATGTGCATGTGCAAGCGATTCATGCTGGGTCTAGCATGAAAACCGACATTAAATTTTACATTTCCCCCCGCATCATCACGCATCGCCGCCTTGATTACTTCATCACCGACCGCTAGCATGTGTTGGAGTAGACCGATATGCGATCGATTCACATCGCTGATAGAATTGATGTCCTGCTTGGAAAGGACTAGATAGTGGAATTTCGCTTTCGGATAGACGTCCTTTATCACAACAATACGCTCGTCTTCCTGCACTATTTGTTTCGGATCCTTCATCGTTACGAGAAGCGCGTTCGCCCAGTGGTTGAGTCGTGTGGGGGTGGTAACTGCACCCGTACTTGATCGCTTCATTATTTAATATTTGTGTTGATTTAATTTAAGGAATGAATGAATGAATGAACAATGTGGTATACAATTGAAGCGATACAAAATCCCGACTGTTTGACAGATGGTGCAATCGGTGTAACGACAATAACACAAAAACTACTTTACATTTTCTAAATTGAACAAAAAGGATTTGGTCATAAAAGAGGCTGGTCCTTTTTAAGTAATTTTCATAAAGAGGTATAGGTCTTGTTATTTTCTCTCTTTTTAACCTGTATCTATGTGAAATACATACAAGAACTAGCCTATGTTTATGGTCCCAACTGTTAGTGGTTGAAAAGTGACTTTTTCCAGCTTAGGCCATAAAATAAAATTACAAATTCATTTTTTTTGTTTTTGGAACAATATTTTATTGTAAAAAGTAACTGTAAATTACTTTGAAATGGTGAATTTTCGGGATTTTCTTTGAATCTTTGCTATAAAATATGTTCGTTATTTCATGAACGACCCTACTCTACAATAAACGTGTCATTCTTCAATTGGAACGGACTTGGAAAGAACCTGAAAAGGTTTAACTAACCGAAAGCGTTACGATTCACTTTTTTACTTCCAAAATTCGTTCCAAATTGAAAATTATGAATATATAAAACAAAAATGTACTTCTTTCGCGATAACTAACCGAAATATAGTACAACCGACTAATGAAGTTTTCAATTACCAAATTCATTTCAATGAAATAATAATGCAATAGAAATGTACTTACTTCCTCCTTTGGGATTATATAATTTACTTAACATCTTCTAAAATGGACTACACATAAAATTTGAATGCTACTTATGATCACAAATGACTTATATAGACCAACAATGGGCAACCTCCGACCCGCAGGCCATTTGCGGCCATCGAAAATCTTCCATCCGGCCCGCAAATTGCATTTCATTGTCAAATTTGTGCATTTACCATCCAAAAACATCCAAATTTACTTCAAAAATGAAGAATTATTATTGTAAAAATATGTGCAAATCTGCGTTTTCCAACAAATTTTTAGATCTTCCGCGTGATCTTATTGCGTTTTTCTCATGAAAATGTCTCGAATAATTTTGGCCCGCGCCTAAATTAAAGTCCTCACTTTGGCCCGCGATATCAAAAAGGTTGCCCACCCCTGATATAGACGCTACAGTTAATGAATTAGAATATGCTTCTTCAAATCATTCAAATCGTTTATCTCCTTCGGTTTGTAGTCGCATTTGTTGCATTTCAGCGGATTGTACAGCAGCTCCCAGCATTCGTGATTGGACGGCGTCCGAAACTTGCCCTTCGTCATCAGCGAAACGATCACATCTGCAAGAAATAAGCATGTCGAATTATTTTCGATCAAGCGCAGCCTTACCTTCGGCATTGACAAAGAACGGGGTCGTAAAGCTGTTCCATTGCATGATGGTGGCGAGGCAGGGCGAGTTCAGATCGTCGCTGATCACATGCATGTGCAGCCGACTCATGCTCGGCTGCGCATGGTAGCCGAAGAAGAAGTTCACATTTTGATGCTGCTCGGCGACGAACTCGCGGCCGCATTCGAGCATATGCTGCAGCAGTGCTATGTGCGACTTGTTGATGTTGTGGATCGTGTTCACGTCCTGTTTGGGCAGCACCAGATAGTGGTACTGTGCCTTCGGATACATGTCCCTGATGATCACGATGATATCGTCCTCCATGACGATGTATTCAGGATTTGTCATTGTAATTAAAAGCCCCGTTGCCAAAGTGGTAGCAGCCATCCCTCACACCTTTACAGTGTTATGATTAAAAATTCGCGGAATTGTTCTATTTTCGATATATAAACATTTAAAACATTTTTTTAGGTTATATTTACACTGGATAAAATTGCACAAAACATTATACCGGTAATTGTAAATATACATTTTAGCATTTAATATCTAATTAGTTTCACTCAATTAATTGGCAAATTACTGCTTAAATATTAGAAAAATATGATTTATTTGATATTCATAAAATTGGAGAGTTACAAAATTACGACCAATACCAAATTTGTTTCACATCATACATAAGATCGGCTAAGTCCGTATGCATTAAATTTGTTAAACAATATCTTAATTTATATAAAATTATTACTTTATCTATTTTTAGCGTAAATTAATTAATTTGATGCTTAATTTTAATAAAAATGTTTTTAATTTGGATAATAAAATTGACTTCGGGTAAATTCGTCGATAAAAACGGAATGAAAATAGTCTGAGTTGGTGGAGGGGGTTGGCAGCAACTAACCGGTTGGCAACTATTTGAAAATTATCAAACGTCAGTTGATTTGTGATTGTGCCTGTCAAGCAAAAAACTTTTTAATTATATGAAGTGTTAGAAGGTATTTCGGCGGCTGTAAGCACGTTTTTTTAGTTGATATTTTTGTGCTGGTTAGATTAAGTGTCAAAGATGGAGTCGAAGAACGAGATCGACCTATCCGGTAAATTGATAATTAAGGTACAATTAGGCGATGATATTCGACGAATTCCAATACATAATGAAGCAATAACTTACGACGAACTCGTACTTATGATGCAGCGCGTTTTTCGCGGCAAATTGTCCTCAAACGATGAGATTACGATCAAGTATAAGGATGAAGGTTAGTATTGGTTGGTTGGTTGGTCTGGTCCGTAGTATATAGTACAATGACATTGTGCTGCTTGGTATGCTAATTGAATTAACTCTTGTTGTTGTTTGGTTGCAGATGGTGATCTCATTACAATATTTGACAGTTCGGATTTATCGTTTGCGATACAATGCAGCCGAATTCTCAAGCTGCAGATACTCATGAATGGCGTAGATGTAAATAACGATAATAAATTTAATAATTTTAAGGATGTTAATGGTATTAAAGTGCAATTACGGAGCATTCGCGATCAGGTTAATAAAATTCTAGACAATTTAGATGTGAATGGAGTCAATCAACATGAGAATGCTAAAGAAGGTATGCAGTATATACATCATCCCATCCAAAAGCATTGCTTTATCATTCAATTTCCTTCAATCCCAATGAAAGTGATGATTTATCATCAACAATATCGCTGTTTCACCAAATTCCTTTTGTTTTTTAATGAATTTTAGCGTGTCAACGCGATTATCCAGTGATTTTGGCTGATATGTTTGATTACTTATAAACCTAATCAATAAATCGTTGCAAATATTTTTCATTTTGGGTGATAATTTCCAATTATTTGCAAACTTAGCCGATAAATAATCATCTTTCTACCAAATTTCATTCGATTTTTATGAATTTTAATGAGTGATTGCGGTTAATTGTAATTTAGAGTAAAAATTCGCGACCAATCATCGCTTTTTCATTGAATTATTTTTGATTTTATTGAATTTTAATGAATCAAAGTGATTATCAGTGATTTTTGCTGATATTTTTGATTATTTACAATCCTAACCAATGAATCATTGATTGCTCACTAAATTCCATTTGCATTCACCAATGAGTGACTGCGATTATTTTTGAGTTTGGGTGAAAGAATACGATTATTTACTAACTCAACCGAAAAATCGTTGCTTTCCTAACAAAATTTGGGAAATCAATGCGATTCTTTGTCATTTTGAGGATTAATTTCCAATTGTATGGAAAACTAGTCGATAAATAATCGTTTTTCTTTTAAATTCCATTCAATTTCAATCAATTTTAGTGAGTGTATGTAATATTAGATGGTATTTTTGATTACACTTATCAGTTCCTGTTAAACGTGTATACGTCACAATATAAACCGTGTATAAATCGAAAAATATTTTAAAAAAACGTGTAATTTTGCATTATTTATTTAATTTTAAAGCCTGTCGAAGTATATCAGTTTATAAGAATTAAAATTTTGGTGAGGGAATGCGATTTTTTGCAATTGTGTGTGAAAATTTATCAGTATTTATAAATCCAAGCAAATAATTATCACTTTTCGCAAAGTTTCCTTTAACCTCAACGAATATTTTATGATTTTCAGCAAAAATTTAGAAACTTAACCAACGTATCATCGCTTTTTTTATCACTTGATTCCATCCAATCGGATAATTTCCATTATTTGCCAACCTAATCAACAAATTATCGCTTTTTAATGAAAAACTCCATTTCATTTTAACGAATTTTAGCGAATGAACATGTAATTTTGGGTTTTCTCAATAAATTCAATCCAATAGCAACGAATTCTTGGAAATAAATGCATTATTTTGTTACTTTGAGTGATAATTTCAATTTTTTGCAAACACAATCAATGAATCATCGCTTATCCATTAAATTCCATTCTATTTCAACGAATTTTAGACAATGAACGCGATTATTTGGTGATTTTTTCTGAAAGTTTTGAATTATTATTCTACAAATCTGATTGTAGGTGGTGAGGCGGTAATAAATGGAACGGAAAGCAATACGAGCAGCGGCGTAAGCAAGGTGAATTCGAGCGAATTCGATCCGTTGCAGCAGCAACAGCAACAGCAGCAGGAGAAGCAGGACGTTGTCGTCGTGAAGGAGTCAACATCGAATCCGGAGATTGATGCACGTAGCAAGGTGGTGCCGCCGATGTTGCCCACACCGCCACCACCCGTAGTTTCGGCGAGTGGTAATAATGCACAATTCGCTCGGACACCGACCACCGGCGTCTATCCGCAAGCATCCTTTTCATCAATGCCATACACAGCTAATCAGTACACATACGCTTCATCCGGGTATTTGCGCTTTTTTTTATTATATTTTTATTTGCTACGGTATTTTAAAGAAGTGTCACATTTTATCAAATATGGCGGTTAGAGGAGTAACAAAATCCAAAAAAGGGAGTAGCATTACAGCCGCTAAAAAGTAATGTCCTAGACTTGCCGTTTTGTGAGAGACTGGGCATCTCGAAACAAATATTGAAGCTGCAAGAGTTCCGCGTGTCAAAGTATAAAGATCACTGCTCTATATAACACCATATGAAAGAATTCTACGTCTTGTCATTGATTAAAAAGTTACATAGAAGCGAAACCACTTATTGAAGCAGAATTTGAGATAAAGAGGACATTTTCGAACTCGTCCGAAGGTTTTAAAGCTTTAAACTTTGAAGTACTGGCAACGTTCTGACAATTCCAATGAATTAACTAATATTTAAGGTATAAATTGCTCATCATAGTTGATTTTAGTCTGACTAAGATTTGAGATGTTAAAGGATTCGGATAAGTTCATAAATGTTTCGCATCTATATAATTTCATAATCGATGGTTTTACCTTCAGCCAGCCATATTGTTTAAACCAATGACAGATTCTTAAAAGCCTTGTTATTTTCATATGACAATAATGTGTGTGTATTCCTGTTACTGTAGGTACGGACAGCAGGAAATGAGCCAGGCCGGTTCATTCAATTTCACACCGACCACGATGCAACAGTACCCGACGCCGAATCAATACGGCCAGCCGCCGTTGCAGGCCGGCTTATATCCGTCGCAAACGCAGCAGAATCCGTATTCGAAGACCTATACGCAACCGTCGCCGCAGCACGGCTACATGCATCCACGCTGAAAATGCCGCCGGCGCCAATCTCCCCCGATTTGATATTTTAAGTTCTCTTAGTACATAGAAAAAACATTTTGATTTAGATAAGACTGTCATGATATATATAATTTTTTTTTCGTTTGAATTAAGTGTATTAAAAACTAAACTATTTTACGTAGCCAAAACGACTTGTGTAGTTTGACAACTTTTTAATAAAGACTAATGCTTTGATAAATAACATTTGTTTGAATAGTAGGCGCATGTCAAGCACAACGTGAATGTAGCAGCGAATGCAATTTTTTCCATAGAAGTGATTAATTAATGGGATTCTGCTAATTTTCGTTTAAATTTTGCAAAAGTAGATGAAATAAATTTTAAAAAATCACTTGCCGAGGGATAATTTGATCAAAATTTTGATACAGAACCTACATTTTCCTGAATGTGTTTAATTTGCAAAAGGTTCAAAAATTGAAATTAGTTAAAAATATGAAGTTTTCTTTGTCAGACTGAGAAATTTAGGAACAGCCCTCTTAAGTAACATTTGTTTGAATAGTAGGCACATGCCAAACAATAGAGTGAATATAGCAGCGAAAACAAGTTTTTTTTGGGGCGGTAGGATGGGAAATTAATTTGCATCAAAGTGATTAATTAATTGCAATTACAGCACAGTCTGGTAAATAATTGTTTGCGTGGATAATGTTCAATCAATATTGACAATGATTGCAGCTACTATACGTACAATTAATCCACACACGACTTTTGCAAAAATTTGTATGTTGTTGGGAGTAATTGAATAAGTAAGTTGCATTAATACTGCGTTATTGTAATTGAAACATGTACTCACTGTAATGAATTTGTTCAGCGAATTTGATAAATAAGAGAAAATTATATTTAATTTAGCATACTTAAGTAGTGAATTATTTTTTTAGGTTAGGTTTAGGTAACTTGGAAGCATCGCAAGTCAAAATCACTAACGGATTTACCCTTAGGGCGTTGAAGGGTATAATGTTCAATTAATATTGATAGTTGATACAGCTATGCATACAATTAATGTACTCGAATTTTCAAAAATGTCTATGGTTGAACCTAATTGAACAGGTAAGTGACACACATACACTGTTATTATATTCAAACCAAGTGTCATGAATTTGATAAGCAATGTTGATAAATAAGAGAAACATTATATTTAATTCAGCATACTTAAGTTGTAAATTATTGTTTTAGATTATGATGACAACTTGGAAGCATCGCAAGTCAAAATCAGTGACGGATTTACCCCTCAGGCCCTTGAAGTGTATAATGTTTAATCAATATTGATAATTGATACAGCTATGCGTACAATTAATGCACTTGAATTTTCAAAAATGTCTATAGTGGAGCGTAATTGAACTTGTAAATAACATTGTGACATTCTGATAATAATATGTACTGTCATGAATTTGATCAGCGATCTTTCCAAGTATGGAGAAAACTATATTTAATTGGGCATTCCAAAATAAGTCATTTCAATTACTGAAGGACAGCCTGTCAATCTAAAATAAAACTTTTGTACGACAAGATGTCCACAATTTTTACTAAATACTAAATACTATTCTAACTTTAATAAATAGTCCCTTAACCTAAGAGTTGTTCCTTTTTTAAAAAATATTTACAGGTTGTCTCTTAGTAACTGTTTGACAGTACTTTGGGTAGCTAAATTTAGCACACTTAAGTTGTGAATTATTTTCTAGATTATGATGAAAACTTTAAGGCATGACAAGCCATAACCAGAAACGGATGTACCCTTGGGCTAGGCCCTTAAGGTGGAAAAGGCTTAATCAGTATTGACAATTGTTCTAGCTACGTGTATAATTAATCCATTCGAGTTTTGAAAAATGTAGTTAAGCTTAATGGAGGCTTAATTGAACGGGTAAGTGATTATATGTATTATACATCCATTATAATCAAAACATGAATTATGGCATGGAATTGGCCAAAGATCTTGATATGTAAATTGAAAATGATATTGAATTTAGCATTGAAGTAAGATCAAAGACTTGGATGGATCACGAATTACAACTAGAGATGAATTTAACCTTAGGGATTAGGGAGGGGTATCTACAATTTGGAAGGCCTCAAAAACATTCAAGTAGTTTACAGTACAGGTACTTAATACATTTCCTAGTTAAGTACTGACGTCTATGAGTTTCACAAAATGTTTATTTTATTTGATCGTACACCGCATGGCGTCAAGTAGTTGAAATGAAATATACATTTTTTGAATCTTCACATAAGTTTATTAAAATTCTTTTTGTTTTGTCTAAATTACTTCAAAATGGTTCACCAAGTCCGTCATTAAATATGTCCCAAATTATTATAAACTTGTTTAAATGCAATTCCGCTGATTTTCCTCTCTATTTTGGTAACATACATTACACAAATTTGAACATAGATTGCTGACTAGACCAAAATTTAAATTAGATGATGTAGAATCTGTGTTTTTAATGAATTGAATTGCAAAAGGACTAGCCTGAAAATTAAAATAAAAATTTAAAAAATCTTGTCTTGTATTCTATGTCAGGCCAAGAAAATTTTAAGTAACATGATTTGAATTTGGCCAAAGATCTCTATCTACTATAATTAGATAATAACTATTATTTTTTATAGGTTATAATAAAAGACTTAAGTCTCGATGGCTAATAATTTTAATATAATACAAAACGATACAATCGAAATTAAATTAACAATCAATAGAGGAAACATTTTAACCAAACGATTATGTTCAATCTGTGTTTTTTATTGCATTGGATTTGAAGAGGGCTAGGCTGAAGAATAAAAAATAAAAATTTAAAAAGCTTGCCTTTTTATCAGACCTATAACTTTTATGTAACATGGTTTGAATTTGATCAAAGACTGCGATAAAATTCGACATTTAGCACCTAAATGATAATATATTTATTATAATTATGTAATAATTATTATTTTTGGAGGTTATGATAAACGACTTTAAATCATCCACAGATAGGAACTTGTCTATGACAACATGAAGACACGTATTTGAGGCATGAACTGTATAATAATTATGGTATAATACAATTCAAAATTAAATTAGCGACCGAAAGAGGATGATTTGTTAGGTGGTACCATTTACATAAAGTATTTACAATTGGATATTGTTTAGAAACTCGGGAGAGAAGAGCGATAGCGCTTTTTATGTAAGAGCGTGTATACGAGATATGCATATACTACGTACAGTTTCCAAATTCGTTGCGCAAAGATGCTAATTGACTATCGCAAATAATAAAATAATCGAAAAGTGTTTATTGCCGTGTTGTGTTGTGTTGTCTTTTTCGAAAATATCTATCTGTGTATGTACATACACAACACACACTCGTCGTACACATACATACATACATATAAAATGCAGAGATAATTACGTAGTGGGAGATTGGTTTATATGAGGAAGTCAGATCCGCGCATTTCTTTGTACTGTGAAAGTGTGTACTCTACTACTACCAAGACAGCGTGCAGTGAAAATCGCAGGTAAAAATCAAATTCAAATATTTTCATCTTGGTCATTTTTTATATATATCCAAACACTGCTTGTGTTGCGCTTGGCCCGAGAAATTCATTTGAAAATTGTAATTGTTTCACACTACCCCCGCGATTCATTTATTTATCGGAACTGCGCTGGGAATGCATCGTCCACTACACACATTGTAAACATTCGCGCGCATAATATTGCATAATGCATCTATTACATGTATATGTATGTGTGTGTGCAAGCGATTACTTTCTCTGGGTTCTAGACTAGGAAATTGCACAGCAGCAGCATAGCGAGGTGTAATGGGAAAGATCTCGCGTCGCGAGCGCATATTTGTCGAGAGAAAAAAAAACGCGCGCGCCGTATACACACTACTTGCATCGAGTGAGAGCTTTCTTTTTTCCACACACCTTATATAATAATAATCGTTTCATTTTCTTTCAAATTACGCGCGCGAGAATAATCGATAGCGCGATATATATTGGCGAAACGCGTAATAAATTCGTTTTTCTCTGTGCGACTGCTGCAGAGTTTACTTCTTTCTTTTGCATTTTTTTTATTCTTGGTTCCGATTTATGCTTAAAATGGAAAAATGGCTGCGTTTACACAAAATCGCTTAGCGTAGCTATTGTTATATACGTGTAGTACAGAATGACGCTTTTTTGCATGGAGATTGGATGGGGAAAAATTGGTATTGCTAGATGCAAAATTGCCCAATTTGCAATAATGCATTAAATGTAAGGAAAAATA
>JARJDW010022512.1:0-18575 GCA_030264715.1 Adinopsis sp. GC000173 | reverse complement strand
GACGCACAATACGGAGTTGAAGGGGGCGGTTAAGAAGTGTGCAATATGTGGGAAAGGTACGTTGAAGATTTATTAAGAAAACCATAAATTATACCTTATAATTATTATATATATAAATAAAATAAAAAATATTTAACAATAAAAATAAATATAAAAACAAAACAATGAATAAAAAAAATTAACAACAAAAATAACTAATAAAAATTTATAAAATTTACATTTTAATAACGCAAGTGAAGCTATCAGCCACAACCAGAATCCAGTGGCTCTCAAAATGTTTTGAGTTTTTATTCATTTTTCCATTTATTGTAAATTGAAGCGTTGCTAATATGTATTTATAATTCATTTATGATATTTTAACATATCTGTATTAATCAACAAACTTAATATCACTATTTATTACGTGAATTATAAATAGCTCAAGCTAACGAGTTAATATCAACTTATACACGTTTTAATTAGGTTCGTATTAAGATCCCTCCTTTAAATTTTGGTTATTGCTAGTGCATGTGTTTAAGAATAAAAATTCAAAGTTTCATTCCCTTATCATTATTAGAAGCGACGCTACAGAACGTCGCTTGTACTTAGTGCATACACGGTATAGATGGATAGTTGATAGGATGCGTTAATTATTTTTTTTAAATTATGTTCGCATAGAGATCCCTCCTTAAAATTTTGTATATGACTAGTGAATATATTAAATAATAAAACTACAAAGTTTCATTCCATTATCATTGTTAGAAGCGACGCTACAGATACTTAGTACATACATTATGATTTACCGATACGGACGATGTTTACACAAATATTTTTCATATTACCATTCTGTGTTTATTAGATCTTTTTGATTGGTTTAATAAAACCACGTAGGTATAATGAATTACGTAGTGAGTATTACAGACAAATGGATTATATAGGTAGACACCTGACCAATTGGTAAGACTACAATTTAATGTATTGCAGCATGCAGAGCAATATAGAAGAAAGGTAGAGGTAAGGTTATGTTAGAACAGAAATTCGTTTATTTTGTTTTAAATTTAATTAGATTCATAAAAGAATATATTTAAAAAGTAACAAACTATATACATTCTTAAAACATATTATTTACATTGTTGGTCAAATTTGCACAATATTCAGCCGTCGTTACATAATTTCCTGCAGTTTTACTTTTTGAAAATTGCGGCATTTCAAAATTTATATTACAATGTTTAGTATTGTCTTCTAATACAGATATTAAAGTGCTTTGTTGGTCAATAATGTGTTGATATGGCATTCCTTTTTCCAACAATTCCTTTAATAACCATATTCTTATTTGAGGCATATCTGCTTCACAAAATTTCAGCGCAATGCTAAATGAAATTATGTTTGCCCATGTACATATGTGGATGCCACAATGGCCACCAAATTTACNTTGGTTGAGTTTTACAATATTAATTTATTCACGAAGATCTTTTCGACTTCGCAGTCTTCGTCAGGTTACACTAACTTAGATTAAAACATACAAATATTTATAAAATTATATTTACAAGAAGGGAGGAGCTTAAGTCCGTTTGGTCATTAGAGACAAACTCTTTGGCCTTAATGGCATTGTTGATCTCTAGCGCCTCAAATAAGCTCAAGCGGCTTCCTTTGTCTAGTTTTTGTAAACTTAACCAAGTGTTTTCCTTCCAATTTTAGTTATAAAATTTAAAAAAATGTTTTACCAAGTGCCCACCACAACATCCTTAAATCATATAAATGATTTCTTTTTAGCATGAATTGTGTTTTTGTAGAGGCGTAGTAAATTTAGGAAGTAAGACGAATATAAACACACATGACCAAATATTTTAGACACTTATATCCTGCAAATGCAGGCATAGTAAGAAGTCATTTATGAAAAATGCAAATATTAACTTCGAGAATCTAGATGTTTATAGTAAACTGCTTCTATAAAATAAGGCTCACGTGTTTTTTAATTAGTTGAAGGTTCTCTGTTAGTAAACACCTTTTAATTGTACTTTGCTATCGTATTTAAATTATTTTTTTAGCACGAATTGTGTTTTTGTAGAAGCGTATTAAATTTAGGAAGTAAGACGAATATAAACACACATGACCAAATATTTTCGACAGTTGTTTCCTGCGAATGTAGACACGGTAAGAGTCATCTATCAAAACTGTTAACATTAAAACGAATTTTGTTTTTGTAGAAGCGTATTAAATTTAGGAAGTAAGACGAATATACACACTTGACCAATTACTTTCGACACTTATATTCTGCAAATGTAGACAATCGTCTGTTTCTACTAATATTGTGTAGTATTTTTGTATGTTCTGCATGGTTTTAAATTCAAAGAACATCACAATGGTTGCTCGATTCAACCAGTCATTTCCACTGTTAAATTGCTGGTGGCTTTGCAATACCGGGAATAGAGTCAAAACGTTTTCCTCTAACTATAGACCAGTGTTTCCCAAAACTTTCAACATGTGTGTACCTCTTTGATAAGTTTCGTTCAACTGTGTACCCCCTTATTAAAGAGTGCATATTATTATTATTATTATCGCATTTTACAAAAACATTATGTACGTGAAGTAGAAATTGAAATAAGAGTGCTGTTATTTAACAAAATCTTCTTCAATCAGTAACAACCCCAATAAACATTTTTAGTCATATTAAATTAGTATGAGATTTTTAAGAGTTTTATTATCGTTTCCAAGTAAATATTTTATTTATTAAGGTTGTATAATATTACTACTAGCATCATATTCTTGTAATGGTTTATAGCAGAAGTAGTAGCTACATTACTTAATATTTTATAAAGTAGTTTTATAATTGCTTAAATGAGTGCAATATATCCATAATAAAACTAATATTTATAAAACTGTATAATTTATCAAATGGTTTTGTAGATGCTAATATGACTTTAATATAACTTTCATAAAAATATTAGTCATATTACTCAAAGTTTTGTTAGAGGTTTTGAAATGTTTATTAATTTTTAAATCAATAGGAATCGTAGTAGAATATGTTTTATTTAAAAAATATTTAATTTATTTAATGGAATGTGGGTCTTTGTCTCAATGAGAAGAGATCATTTTATTGCTCAATTAAAAGTAATCAGGTATCGCAATCATTTATTAATTACATAATATGGACATTTTCCACAGATAATTTCATTTATAATTAAAATATATTCACTAACATATTTTTATTTTATTTATTTTATAAATAAATAATTTGGTGCTTCAATTTTAAAGTGCATGATAGTCTAGTGGTCACAGTCGATGCCTTTGGAACACAGGGGTCCTCTGGTTCAAATCCCTTACTAAGTGAATTAAAAAAAGTGTGAAGTATACAAATTTGCGAAACTTTGTTAACAGCTTGGGCATTTTCTAATAGAAGCAGAGATGAAATTAAGATGTTCAGGTATTTGGAACATATAAAAAGTTTTTTTTTTATTATTAATATAAAAGTAGTTTTAAAGGAGGTATATAAATTAGTTAAATTACCCCTTATAACCCCTTATAAGATCCGTCGTTTTAGCGTTGTAAAGGTTTTTTAAAAGTCATATAAACGTTTAAACGACTAAATAATATAACTTCTTGTGTTATTAGATATTCTTATAACCATTGTAGAACAATAATAAAATAAAAAATGTTTATTGGGACTCTAACTGCGGGAATTTGTTTGCTTAAGATTAGAGTTTAATTCAATATATTAAGCTAACAAATGTATGTATGAATTTATTTATTAAAGATAATGACTAAGTTGCTATATTAATTTAATTTTGATTTGCGTTAAAAATGTTTCAATGGTACATTGATAATAAAATTACATATATTGTTGTGAGATGGTAAGCGCGTATCCCTTTTAAAGCCTTTGAATACCCCTAGGGTTACGCGTAGCACACTTTGGGAAACACTGCGATAGACAAAATTAAATTTTAATACCGTGAATCATATAATACTAAATTCGGGGAATAAAACGGATGTTGACAAACCTTTTATGTTATAGTCGCGACTGAGTATCCCGCGAAGCATGCGGATGTTTTGCGCCTTTGAAATTGTTGCAGTGCGCTTTATAATAAGTCGCTTCTTGGAATACATTATTTTCGAAACTTTTTGCACGCAATTTTCTGCTATTGATTTCTCGGTGGTTGCTCATCTGCCATTGAATCATTTCTATTGTTAAATCGTTCATAGCAGTGGAAAACAGAGCTACTACATTATTTCGACATAGAATATTTAATATTTCCAGGAGCGTTGGCTACTCTCATGCAATTGAAGGCATAATTTTATGTTACTGACTATCACACTGTCGACGTTATGAATTCATACTATATTAAATCGTTTTTTTATCAAGCTTTTTATCCATTCTATTGAAAATCGAGTTGCAATACGTATTGATAACAAAATTCCTTACCTTTATGAAGAATATCCTAACGATGCCATTTATAAATAGGATGTCACATGTTTAGGCAGATCCGTCTGACTTTTTCCTCCCTTTATTCCTGTATATAATTCGTACGGGGAAAATGTGTTTTCATATATTTCAGATTAAGCCCTTACTCAAACAAATAATCGCTGTATTTAAAACAACACAACATGCAAAATTTTGATAGTTGTTATACAAGTGTATTGTATATATTGATGTCGTCAAATCGGAAAAAAGCGTGGAAGCCAAGCAAATTCTGCAATCTGCATCAATCCTCTCAAAGCGTCGATTATATAATGTGTGCCACGCTATGGTTGAGAACTTTTTATCCAAATATATGTTTTTAGCAATAAGTCAACTTGTACGATAAATTTTCAGTGATCGGCTAATTTAAAAATTGTCGAGTTTGGTTCCCATTTCTTTGATTGACGTCGCAAAATTTGTTTTTATGTGACAATTAGAAAAGCCATGTTTACAGGAATAAATCAGAAATATTTCAATATGAAAAATGAATGTTTCACAAAAAGTATTACTTTTAGAAAGTAAATTAAAAAAAGTAATAATAAAGAATATTTTTAGAGAAAATTATAAAAGCGATATCCATTTTAAATTGTGCAGTTCAAGTTGGCTCAAGTTACACAAGTACAGGTAAGTAGTATTCCAATATACGTGGGTGGTTTGATAACTCCGTGCGGTTGCTAACACTGTACGACCTTTGCACATCGATGTTATTTTTCATTAGATACATCTTTTGGAGGAATAAACTCAAAATTTTATGTGTGAAATTGTTGTGGGATCTCAACTGAGCGGGTGCATAAGATTTTGCACCAGTTTTTAGAAATCAAGAAGCTATCAGAGAGATCGATTGATTACAATTGAGCAAAAACAATTGCATAGACATGTTCGGCGACAGGATTGGAGTTATTTCATTGCTATCCAGAGGATTTATAGAATATGTGCATCACTGTCTATGAAACATTGATTCAGAATTACACGTCGAAAATAAACCAACAATCGAAACAATCGGTTTTAAAAGATGAATCCACACCAAAGAGCAGGCAAGGTTATGGCGACTGTTTTTTGGGACTACCAAGGCATGAAAGACCCTACTGGACTGGAATTGCTTGTTAAACGTCTGTGGTTGAACAAAACAAAAGTCATATTTTTCCAAGACAATGCATCACTCATTCTTCCAAAGTTGTGGCCGCAAAATTGAACGAATTAGGGTTTGAATTTCTAGACAATCCACCTTATTCGCTAGATCTAGCCTCTCTGGCTACTACCTGTTCCCAGAAATGAAGAAATAGTTAGCGAGAATGAACAGATTATAGCTGAGACAAGTGCATATTTTGAGGAGTTAGACGAATCAAGAACAGTTTTTTTAAGGATGAGACAATTTCTTACTAATCAAAGACTCTAATTACAAATTCGATATCCAATCGTTAAATGTTATTATTCTCACTCTGTTCTTCTTTATGGCGCCGAAGTTTGGACTGTCAATGTTACCTTACTGAGAAAGCAGGAATAATAGTGTTGCACAGAATGGATAGAGACAGAGAACTTTTGACCACAATTAAAAGGAGAAAGACATAATATTTGGGGCATACACTTTTAAACAATTAATACGAACTGTTGCAGCTGACTGTGAAGGGTAAAATCGAAGGAAAACGGGATCCTGGTAGACGACAAATATCACACAATTAGACACGCAGACACTTTTAAGAAAAGCCGAAGATAGAGATGAATTTGCAATGGTTACATCCAACCTTCATTAGAGGAGTCGGCACTAGAAGACGAGGAGACGAATCATATCATTTTGGAAGCCATAAATAAATTAGCATATTGTTGGACTAACTGTATAAGCCCCAATAGAAATTACGTAGAGAAATAAAACTAATACAACTTAAAAAATTAAATAGTGTCCATTTTTGCATGGACTTATCCAACCACCCACGTATACGTATAAAAGGCAGGAAGAAGGATTAAATGATTAAAATAAAACAATATATTTATGCTTGCTGGGAATTTATTTGTAGGTTTAGTACATACAAATATTTTTTTACATAAATATAAAATGCAATTTCCATACTTTGATATTACAGACCCCACACTTATTGTGTGTTAATATTGTCATCAAATTTCATACAATCACAGAATACATAATTTGATTCAGTTTATATTTTAACTTCATTCTTGGTTAGTAAATTAATTAATAATAGTTAGATATGATAGTTAAGATATGAAGAGGGATAGAGAGAAAAACACTTTTTAAAGATAGGTAGTAGGTACACGTTATATGATGTTTCATTTCATAGAATTGTAAATTAGATTGTTAAATGAGTGATCATTGTATCATTGTCACCAAGTAATAATATCCAGCCGAAAAATACACATTTTCCAATCTAATTTACTAACAATAAATAATGAAAATGTTTAAGTTGTGTATTCATATTAGTTAACTGTTGGCCCTTCAAGTTTTCCAATACAAATACATGTCGCTTTACTTTACTTTACTTTACTATTTCATCTTCATTAAACTTTAATTACTCTTTAACTATGTTTTTAAATACTATACTTTAAAATTGACTAAAATTATTGTCATTTGCGGACTAATTTTTAAAATCGCTATCTTCTAGACATTAAAAATTGCACTTTTCAAATGAGAATTGATAACAATAACATCGAATAATGAATTAACTAAATATGTTTTTATTTTCTTTTTCATTTTTTAATTAATTTTATACTATCAAGCAAGTTTCTTTAAATA
Organism: Adinopsis sp. GC000173; assembly: GCA_030264715.1. Taxonomy (NCBI): domain Eukaryota; kingdom Metazoa; phylum Arthropoda; class Insecta; order Coleoptera; family Staphylinidae; genus Adinopsis; species Adinopsis sp. GC000173. The sequence continues at coordinate 11,397 of JARJDW010022512.1, read as the reverse complement.
GTAATATAAGAAATATTACGCCCGTTAATTTATATAGTATTTATTAAATTTTGATGAAATAATGAGGGCTTAAATATTTCGGTAATTAATTTTTATTTTTTATATACTTTTTTTTAATTTTTAAAAAGGAAGACATGTTTTGTATACGAGACACTAATATCTGCATTTATACTTATTTTTTCTTAGGCCATTTGAGTACAAATATTCAAAAATATAAAACATCTGCAGTAGTAGAGATATGTTATTTTAGATAAAATTGAAAATTGAATGAATTTTGCGTAAATAAATATTCATATCTTTTTCTTTTTCATTTATATAATTAGTTAATGCTTATATTTGATTTATTGTCATAATGATTTGTCCGATTTTTCAATTAAATTCGATCGTACTTTTCGATTTCCCTATTAGGCATTGTAAAACCTGAGCTAACTAACCTGAATATTTTTATAATTCCGTATCTTTCTCAGTCATTGCAAAATAATGTCATTTTATACTGGATATGTTAAAATAATTGTCGGGTGGAAGAGATCGGTCCTGGGTCCTGCAAAATTATGATATAAACTAAGTCAAACAAAAAGTATCAGATCCTGGATTTGTTATGTACTAACCCTTTTTTTCTTATAGATATATATAATTATCTTGTGGGATAGCCACATTATTTCCATTTTTAATCTACAATCTACGTGGGAAAATTCGCTGCAGTATATTTAACTACTTATGATTTTTTCATCATTTTCATTTATAAACTAACAAAGCTAAAATATATTTTTTTTATTCATTTTTATTGACGCTATATATTTGATATGTTAAGTTATATGATATTTATATTATGGGCTCATAACATAAGCATAAAATAGATTAATTTGATTCTATTTTGCTTTTAAATTTCATGTTCGATAAAAAAATACATCTCACGCATCATCTCTCTTATCATTTCTTCTTGGTTCAAATATAAAGCGTCTTGATGGTACAATGTTACACATTTAATGTAATTTTGCTTCAGTGTGATATAATATATTGGGAAAGAAAAATTACATCCATTTTTATTTTAGGTTAATATTAATATATTATAATCTAGAATCAAAGATTTTTAGGGAAATATATTTTTATATATATTTATTCTTCATTTTTTAATATATGTTTTAAGGAAAAGAAGTGTTATTTATTTTAAAAAATTATGTGTCTATCCAGCCTCATTAATTATTTGATCGACAACATTAATTAGTTAAAATAAATTAAAACACTTTGCGCTTGAATTCATCATAATTGATTATTAAAATATAGGGTAAAGGAAACGATAAAGTTTTTTCTCTCTAATACATATTTGTATGTTCATTTTTAAAATTTAAAATCAGTCCACAATCTAAATATTAATATGTATAATTTTTTTGATAATTTGCAAATTTTGATGCGCGAAACACACATTATCCTTGAAGTAGTCTTTGTTTTTAATTCAAAACTAAGAAAATTTTGAGTTTTAATTTTGTAATTTATCTATATCAGAAATAATTCTATGTAATTTTTTTAATAAGAATTTTGTTTTTTAACATTTAACGCTCAGATCAATATAAAGCGTAAAGCTGTTTTATTTATTTATTAGGAGAAAAACATTAAGAGACGTTTTCGGACATAATGCTTTTCGACTCAGCTGATTCTTTAAAGCACTAAACCTTCCAAATCGTTCTGAAAGTAAAAATAGAATTGGATTTTTACGTATACATGCACACTGATATATATAGGAGAGTAGAATCGAGTAGAGTACATATATACATACTTTCACAAGCATGCAGAAAAAGCGAAAAGCGTCGGAGAGAAAAATCAAAATCAATTCGACATTGTGCAATTATAAAAAAAAAGAAAATAGTAAAAACGCGCTTGATTTACGTGAATACTTAAAGTCAATCAAGTAAGAATGTACTTGAAAGCCTCCATAAGTCACGTCAAACATACACTTCAAAGAAAATTTATTGCTTTCTCAAGCACGATATTAAAACGAAAATACTTCTAATTGTTTTTTATCATTATTAAATTTGCATCAGTCGATCGTATTTCGAAATAAGGAAGTTATGTTTCAGCTTGACTTCACAAACTTTTCATTCTTTCCGAGTTGTTTCCTCAAAAATTTAACAATTTATTTATTACAACATCAACACCACAAACCAGCACCAAGTTTTATTTCTAATTGAATTTAAATTGATTAATTGTTGGAGCTAAAACAGGAATTAATAAATTAATTGGATAAAACATTTCAACAAACTAATAAAATGTTTGAGAGCTACTAGCAACGCAAAGCGTCTGTACACTCTGTACTCCGACAATAGCAACAGTACTATCGCGGATTTTTTTTTAGCAAATTACACTCGGAATGAAATGAATGTTTGCGCAACGTTGGTGAAAAAACAAAGAAAAACGAAATATTATTCTTCTGTAAAATAAAGCAAACATGAATGATGAAGTTTTCTAACCTAACCCAACAATAAGATCGCATCGCTGTTTTGTTATATTAACAAATATCCACGATAAGCGAAATTTTCGTGTTGTTGGAAAATTAAAAGTAAACACAATTCGAAAAGTATTACTACATAAATTTATCTTGATTGAAATTTTTCTAATTGTAAACTTGTTGAAACTTTTCTTGAAGAGTTTTGCGAAACTTATACAGAAACGAAACTTTTTAACTACATATAAATAATGAAAGCAAAACACAAATTTAATTAAATAACGATGTGCAATTTAAACAACCCGGCTGCGAGTAGATTAATGATTTGTTATACAGGATTTTTTATATTTACATTAAATTTTGATCATATTAGATACTTCTTTTCATCAAATTTCTATTGAAACACATAAAAGTTTAATTAGAGACATTTTAACGAATAGATTAAAAAGAGATTTTTTCTGAGATTTGAAATATTATTTGAATATATGGCAATGTAATGATAAATTTTGTTCATGCGGCTTAATAAAATGCAAGTAGACTCCATATATGTGTAATTGTTTATTATTACTATTACTAAAATATTAACTAACTTTATTTAAATAATTAAAATAATTAAATATCACCCAAAAAACGTTGTTTATTTTTCATGAGTCACTTGACTCCAGATGAACAGTGAGTAAGGTGAGTAAGGGTGAGTAACGTGTTGCCAACCTGCTAACTGACTTGAAGTTGATTACTTAGGTGTAGGGGGAAGTCCCCTACATATGTATTTGTAAAATTTTAAAATATTCTTCAGCAAAAATATTATAAATATTTGAATGACAACCTTTAAAAGTAATATACGACGGGTGTTTCTAAAATGTCAGGAATTTTGTTATAATATTATAAAATAATTTCCCATTAGGTACTTTAATATATTTGTCCGTACGAGATACTATTTTTTAAACCATGAAAACGAATACCCAGTAAACGTTTCTTCATTTTTAGAACCACTCACCACTCACTGAGTTTAAGCAAATAGAGAGGACGTGAAAGTACTTCGTAACGTAGATCGTTGAAAACTTTCGTGCTGTATGAATTTCTGTCATGTTCATGTTATAATGGCTTACGTTTATGCAACTGGAAATGTGCAGTCCACAAAGGAGCAAATAAGTGATTTAAGTAGTATTCAGTGTTGTAGTTGTCTAACTAGTTAAAAGCTATTAAATTTCATCGCTTTATTACATCACTCTGCATTATCCATACATGTTTGCATTTACGATACAATAAGCGCGTTTAAAAAACAGAATTTATACATAAAATCGCAAATATGTATTGTGTAATTAAAATAGAACAACGTTCCTAAAACTATTAAAGCACCCGTCGTATAGGATAGAAATTTCGTGTTTAATTAGATAAATCATTGTAATTACATCCATATTTTTTTATTAAAACGCATAAATGTTTAATTCGAGAGTCCATAGTGGCGCAGATTAAAAAGAGATCTTCTGTTGAGCTTAAAATATTAATTGAATACATACCAATGTAATGATAAATTTTGTTGATACGGCTTAATAAATTACATGAGCGAAATTACAAGTAGAATGTAAGTTGTGTTGTCTCTATTACGATTCATGAATAAAGGTTGTTTTATGATAATTATCTTGTTCATCAATTACTCAAAGTGACTGTTTTTGTGATTTAGGGACTCATATACGTATAGATAGTTTAACTTCTCCTGCGTAAACTTCTGAATTAATTAGCATATTCGTATACTACGATATGGATAATAAATTGTTTGTTAGATTTGTAGAATTTTGGTAAAATTGTTGGAGATAAATGAAATTGTTGTGTTGTTGTTATATTAAATAAATTTTATACGAGAGGAAAATGTTCATTGTTAAATAAAGTGAATGAAATGAATGCTTAAATGTAATAAATGCGATGTACCTAACGAACGAGAAATGCGAAATATTTTTTACAAAAATATAAAATATTTGCATGAAAATTGTTTGGAAAGATGAAAGTGAAAATGTTGCTTTGAAATCAGTAGCACGCTTTGAGAGGTAAAGAAATGTTGTAGGCATAGTAGTACTACTCGCGGTAGTAGTACGAGGACGTGGAGTAGTTGTAGAATTTACAACAAACAACAACATCAAAAAAGCTAAGTAGATAATCAGGAAGAGTGAGAGTGCGAGAAAGTGCAAAAGACAGAAAGAGAGAACGGGAGAAAGAGAAAGAAGTTGAAGGAAATTTCTTAGAAAGAATTTGCATGAATTAATAAAATTGTTTGTGAATTGAGTTAAGGGCAAAAATAGGTTAAAGCTATTTTTAGCAATGTGTAAACAAAGTATATAAACAAACAGAAAATTATAAGGCTGCAAAAAATGTATATAAAATGAACTTACATTAAAGGAACTTGAATGTAATAAAGATCTGTGGCTTCTCGGTCTATCCCTAAAATAGCTGTAATCTTCTATATAACCTGCTTCATCTGGGCCGAATCTAGCTGCAGGCGCTAGTATGTTTGGAAAAGCGAGTACTGTTTTATGTCCTGGTGGTAAACTTTCAGACTCTTCTCTTCCTTCATCTAACATATCATAACTATAACTCAAATCTCGCAGATTTCTGTAATTAGACGAAATGTTCAAGTTACTATCGGTGTCAACTTAAAACATAAATAACATTCTTTAATTAGAGTTTTTGCAATTTTACTTACGCTTGTGCACGATGATTACTACTTGCTAATTCTTCTCTAAGTGCTTCATTTCTTGCTGCTGCTTCTTCAGCTAATCTTTGTTCTTGTAATTCCCTCGCACGTTCTGTTCTAATTAATTCCTAAAATTTATTTAAACGAACATTTATTTCGAGCTAAGCACTTTTATTGTAAACACTTAATACAAAAGCTTTTTAGTTAAGCCCTTCTATCTCTAAGATAACGGATGCTTACTTTAAGATGCTGAAAACTTCCGCTTTGTGGAGGCAATCCAATTGGAGGTCCACCTCCTGGCAATCTAAATACAGTCACCCTTCTTCGCGGCTCAGTACTCTGTACCCCATAGATACTTCTAGCTACCTCTTCCATGGTACTAGGACGAACGGTTTTTTGGAATTCACGTACAAAAGGTGGTTTGTGTATAACCCGACCATAGACTGGCCTATAACGATTTCCCACTCGCATTCTATAATGAAAACATATAACACAGGTTCACATTTACTCCTAACAATTAATGCCAATGTTTCTATCAAATCCAAGTTCATTACCGTGATTATTATTACGTGATACCGTTTTGTTTATTAGATATTAATTTAACAAACTGATGATGATTAACATTAACCTTCACCTTTGCATATATTGCACATGCAGGCACGTGCATCATTTTTAATCCCTGCAAAAATTGTTGTTAAAAACAAGCGCTTAAATATCTATATTTGAATTTTTATTCAATTAAATTGAATTGAGAGCCGATCTGGATAAAACTATCAATGCCAGATTTTAAAGCGCTTAATTTTTCAATGCTTTCAAAGCCAATTTATTCATTGTTTTGTTGTAACTAATAAATGAATGCTGAATAGAAAAAATTCCGTTACTAATTTAGCAAATCAATGTCACTTATTGCGCAATTTAAGTTTAATAAAAACTCTATAGCACTAATAACGAAGGAAATGGAAGCGCAAGAGAGAAAAATCGTCGTCGAATAAAAAACGTTAAGAATGCTTATGCTGTAATTTTATCCATGTACTATACATCCAGTTTCATCTGACAAAAACTGCTTATCCAAACTCGCAAAGTATTTGTCACAGATAAATCAAATTTTCGTTAACGCATTTACCACTTAAAAGCAAAACGACACTGAAATTAAGTGCAATTAAAATAAATAATTCAATTTGTGCTACCAAACAACTTTTCAGTGTTCTATACAAGGACGAGGGTTGCCATATTTGATCCATCTTCTAGAACGGACAATTAGTACATATATTTTTTATATTACAGCAAGAACAAGAATTTAATAACAAATTATATATTTAATCGGAGATTGAGGCCAACTAAACATTAATATGAATAGATCTTATTATATTGTTAATAAAGATGCATATTCCTATATTAATTTTATTAAATTAAATTAGATGTATTATCAAATAGATTTTTTTTGCGCATCTATTGTACCAGCTTCTCATATTAAACCATTATACGGTTGCGGATTGAAGGTTGTTTTTTATAATATTTTAAAGGTCAGAAAAGCACTCACATATTCTCAATCACCAGATTACAGTAATAGATATAGTGCAACAGTAAAATTGATTAAATTTGCCCGTGATCTTGTTGCTTAAATCAATATCTAATAATATATACTCTCTCCGTCGGAAAATATGGTATACATTTCTTTAAACATGTGGGATTAAGGAATATAATTAAAATTTCCATTTAATCTCTTTTATCTCTCTATAAGAACTAGTTTTACTACTAATCAACGGATTGTAAATACTGCAATTGATTAATTGTATCAAAAATAATAACAAACATATAACGAATTGTATTAAAATTTTAATGAAAATTGTGATCAAGTGCCTAGAAGAAACTTGAAATCTAAGCAAATTGTTACAGTATAAGAAAGGCGAGAAATTGCGAAGCGCTGCTATTTATATACCTCCAATTTGGATTGTTACTTCATGTATAATTTGAGAAAGTAGATTAAAAATCACTTAAGATTAACTTTAAATATAATATATACGAGTACAACTTTTAATAACTTGCAATTCGTAATTATATTCTAAATAAACTCGTAGTAAAAATAAATGTATATCATATTTTCTGTTAGAAGATTGATATAATAGATATTATCTCAATTAAATAATTACATAAACGAAAAATTGTTAATAGATATAATTGCACCTATATGTAAGATATATCATGCTATAAATACAAATTATAATAGAATAAATTAAACATGCTGTCATGCAGATTTTTTGCGATCTTAGATTGTACCATCAACCGGTTAAAATATAAATGTTATAATATTTTAGTGCTACATAGTTGGAGAGAAGGATAAATATTTTGTGTCAATTTTCAACTACTTCCTATTCATATTTGCTGAACTGTTGCAAGTGTCTCATAATTATTACTAAAATTATAGAAAAATAATGACAACACAAAAAAGTCTTAATTAAACTATAAAACTAATAAAATTTTTATGTATAATATTATTGCAGGAATAAAATGACAATAGTCTTTATCCATTTTAATAAATTAACAAAACATATTTTCCAAAAAGATGGAATAGTTACTTGTTTTATAGAAAATTGTTTTTATTAAGAATACTTCTGCAGATTTATATGGTACAAATAGAGCAACTTTCCCCTATGTGCAAGTATCGTAATATGTATAAAACAAACTGACTTTTTTTTACTATATACCAACTCAATTCGTTTTTACGACCTAATATTTTTTATGTGATAAATCATAATGTTTGAATTTGTATCCGGTATAGAATGGATTCGCAAAATTGATTTTTGTGTTCAATTTTAAGCGTTTTTTATGTTGGAAATGTTGGAAAATGGAAGCGTTATATGCTCATCATAAAACAGCAAACATATGATCACGACGCAATCTTTCTACTCGTTTAGGGGCGAATCTTATGCAAAATGTACTCTTTTTTCTCGAAACCAATTCGAGCATATTTACTGATGTGGGTTTTTTATAACAATAATAAAAAAATAGACGCGAAAATTCAGTCACTTCAACCGTACGTTATATTGCGTGGGCTCATTTAACCTATTCATTTTTTTCCACTGCAAAAACAATTTAAATGTATTTCACGCTTAAATAAATACAAGACATATGAATGTTTGCAATTTATTCATAAAATACCAAATTGATGTGTTTTTGCAATAATAAATATTGGTCTGCATGCGAGTGTTTGTGTGTATAAATTATTTAACAACGTGTACACATAAATCACTTCGACTAATTGTCCATCAACAAGTTGTCGCTCTGTCGTTCGTCTAGCTTCAAACTATTAGTTCCAAATCCACTAAGATGATGATAAATCAATCAAAAAAAATTTAATCAATATTATGTTATGTACGGTCAAACTCTATATATTGTGCTTTAGAAGTTTACTCTTAAAGCGAATCATTCTTTGTAGGAAACGGAATTTGTGCTATTTAAGTCTGTATAAAAGACGATAACTTATTCATTTCTGCTTAAAAATTCGTAAAGAAATTGTACGATCTGTGATCCAAAATATAATATCATAATATAAATGTATAAAATATTTTGTAACAAAATGGGTATTTTTTGTTTCATATATTATAGAAAAAAGGTAAATTTAACAGACTTGGTTCACTACATTCTTATCAGTTTTTTTACTTGAGCATAAAAAACTTATTCTTTATAATATTTTTTTTACCGTTACACATTTTTATTGTAATATATTTTCTAGCACTTTGTAATATAATTAAACATTTTGAAGATTTTTAAAGTAATATTATTGCGAATATTTTGCAAAGGAACGGCCCTGCCGTTTTATTTAAAACCATTCCGTCCCTTTACTAAATTACATTCTTAAATTAGTAATTTTAGAATGTTGTATTGTTCAGTTGGAAGTTGAATAGCAACTATATTTTTTTGTAAAGGAGAACAAATTTGGAACAAAACTTTAACTATGTATAATTTTCTTGCAAATGTTTTATACGTGTAAAAAACACTACAGTTGTATAATTAACTACTGTCATTTTATAACACGTGAAGTTAACCGCAAATCCTAAAACAGTGCCAACCGACCGTCACTAAATGCATATCAAATATAAAAAACCCGGGTCATAGGATTGGGGTTAGGAGTAACAAATAATTGTCAAACTCACAGTAAGGAGTCAACGGTTGGTTTCCAATTTGCTTTGACAACTATTTGGCAACTTCGTTGGCAACGGGCTATACTGGTAAATATATAAATATAAATATACACTGTACTGTTTTTACACATATCTAACGTTTGCAAGAAACTTATAGATAGTTAACAGTACAAAATTGTCAACCGTTTTATTCGAAATTTGTGTCCTCTTTTACAAAAAATTATAGGTGCTACTCTACTCTCAACTGAACGATACAACAATATAAAATTACTCATTGAGCCTTAATATGTTTGTAAATTACTATTACAGCTGATTTAGACATATAAATGTATGATTTTAATTGTAATTGTAATACAAGCCATTGTTTATTAAACAAATCAATTTATTTGTTGTAGTAATAGGACGCGTAATTATAATAATAATAATATTCTGAATGTGTTGATTGCTTCATTGAGCAGTTGCGCTAATACGATTGTTGTGAATTAATTACAGTTTGATGCTTATTAACTTAACTTAGTAATAACGCGATATATGTGCATAATAATGTTAATTTAAATAAATGAATTGATAGCGGTGCAATTTAATTAATTAATACGTGCGAGTATCCTGATAGTTTCAACAACATATAATATAGTGCAATAGATAAATTCGCGCTTAAATAAAAAGAGTTTGAATAAAATTAGAATTTTATAGCTCAAATAATTAAAGAGGCATTATGTAAATGACTTCCAAACAGATTAAATTATACCTATAGTTTCAGCGAGACAAAATCTAGAAGAGCAGCAATTTTCTTAATAGCAGCATTTAAAATTAAAACCGTTTTACTGTGGGGGAAAAATCAGACATAAAAGCAACAAACGTACTATATATATATATATATATATATATATACTATGTAGATAGATATAAAAAATAATTTCGAGAAATTGTTTTTTTTTTGTTTTGTTTCGCAAATGAATGGTGCCTTTATATTCCATGCTTTCATCATCATCTTGCGTTTCTTCTAGAGTATACATAATACTATATGTGTTATATATAGTATGTATAACGAAAAAGCTGGGTGTATACAATAATTTTGCTATACTTAGACATCATTTACAAATCAGTGACAAATTCTTCGTTTTTAATTACATATTTACATAATTTAAATTAAATTAAATTTTGTTTAAGGTTAGCTTTTATGTTGTGGAATTAAAACGTTAACGAGCTTTTATATATAAATTAATTTCATGTTGAAATTTTACGTGAAAACTTTTTCTTGCATTAAAACTTTAAAACCTTTACTAGGCTTTTTAAGTTGTGCAAATTTAATTAAGAAATATTTTGTACACAATAACTTCTATATTGATGTAGCTCTATATATATAAATAAAATAGATTTTTTGTATTATTCCGTTACATGGTTGTGCGTTTAAAAGCTGCTTACGTAGAGCTTACGTCTTTATCTATATATAAAACATTCCCTTAATGTGATTATAACTTATCACGGATTTACTTTTTTCTTAACCAAACGTATATTTGTTACAAAGGCATAATAGTTTTAACTTTTTATCCATTGTCATAATTTTAATAATATAAAATTCTCAGCGAATCGGCAACTTTTTCTCTTACCAGACAGTACTCAAGTTTTGCGTTCTACTGAATGAGAAAGAGAGCAATTTGTGTTAACTTAAAGAAAATGAACCATTGAATCTCATCGCATTATTATAACTTTCCAACTTATTTAATTATTTTCTGGTATAATTGATCTGCATTTAATTCTTATATAGCTCGCACTTGAAGAGCCTTTACAATCTTCATCTATACTAAAAACTTTACAGACTATAAATTCTAGTTTATATGCAATAAATATTAAGTGGATGCTTAATTATTTACTTGTTTTTTTCCTGAAAGAATTCCTATTTTATTGCGCTATAATCAAGCGCATAGAAAATGAAAACCATTTTCAATGAGAAAAAACGAGAAAAATATGAAATTTCTTAAATCGTAGAATAATATCTGTTTTTGACATTACAGGTATACCCCGGTTAACGCTGTTGGTCGGTGCAAGCAACATGAGCGTAAAGCGAAACAGCGCTAAACGGGGTATATGTTTTTGGCATTATACAAATATGTATACACATTTTT